>CALNHX010004528.1:0-125845 GCA_940337035.1 Agriotes lineatus | reverse complement strand
GAGTGGTTAGGGAATGGCTCAAGGAGCAAAAGTGACATAGCGCCGACGTGCGCTTTTACCCTGAGAGTGGATGCCACCCCTTCTCGGGGGTAGAAATTGTTCACTCAAAATAACCCCGGAAATGGATAGAGAAACAAATTCTAAGTAAAAAATGTTCTATATAATTTTTCCGATAGATTGATATTTTTCGAGCTATTCGCGATTGAAGACTTAGATTTGTCGTGACAAAAATGCATGTTTTGGGACGGTTTTTCGCGAATAAGTCGAAAACTTCGCATTCTATCAAATAAGTTGCAATAACCAAAAATGAATCTTAGAAAACAGCAAAGAGATTGTTTTTTTATGAATGCTCTAGGTCCAAAATAAAAGAAGTTATGGCTCGTTGAAGAAGATTTTTTTGCAACAACTTTGTTCGAAGTAATCAACGTTAATTAACGAAAACCCGATGCATTTTTCGGGAAAAACTTATAGAACATTTTTTGTAGTGATTGAAAAGACCTTTAAAATGAGCACTGTTAAAAGCCGATGGGTCACTCGAATTTTTGAAAAAAAAATGAGAGCTAAAACCTCAGCCATTCCACCAGAATTGATATTGACCATTATCCCTTTATAAATTACTTTACTTTAGTATTACTCATGTAATCCAAAAGTTTTTCGACATGCTCAGACTTTTCATATTCGAAAAGTAAAGGGTTGAAGGGCTCGGGAGGGGTGGTCCGCGCACTATAATGCAAACTGCTAACATTTATATCTCCGTTATTCTTTTTCCTACAGAAATTAAAAAAAACTAAAATGTTCGTTAAGAAAAAATCCACGTTTTTGTACTATATTATTTTTTACGTTTTTTTCTTTAGTTTTAGGTATTTTCAAAATAAGGTATTTTTTAAAGAAATTTGAAAAATACGTTTTCCATTTTCATCATATTTTTTTCGAAAAATACGCATTCTAACCCGCCCAAACTTTTGGATTACATGAGTAATACTAAAATAAAGTAATTTGTAAAGGGATAATGGTCAATATCAATTCTAGTGGAATGGCTGGGGTTTTATCGCTCATTTTTTTTTTCAAAAAGTCGAGTGGCCCTCCGTTTTTGCATCGTAACTCGCTTACTTATAATGGAATCGCCTTTTAACAGTGCTCATTTTAAAGGTCTTTTCAATCACTACAAAAAATCTTCCATACGTTTTTCCCGAAAAATGCATTGGTTTTTCGTTAATTACTTTGTTGGTTACTTCGAACCAAGTTGTTGCAAAAAAAAATCTTCTTCAACGAGCCATAACTTCTTTTATTTTGGACCTAGAGCATTCATAAACAAACCAATCTCTTTCCTGTTTTCTAAGCTTCATTTTTGGTGAGTACAACTTATTTGATAGATCGCGAAGTTTTCGACTTATTCGCGAAAAACCGTCCAAAAACATACCTTTTTATCACGAAAAATTTAAGTTTTCAATCGCGAATAGCTCGAAAAATATCGATCTATCGAAAAAACTATATAGAACATTTTTTACTTAGAATTTGCCCCTCTATCTATTTCCGCAGTTATTTTGAGTAAACAATTTTTACCCCCGAGAAAGGCTGGCATCCACTCTCAGGGTAAAAGCGCACATCGGCGCTATGTCACTTTTGCTGCTTTAGCCAACCCCTAACCACTCACCAAATTTCACGTCAATCGATCAAGGTTCAAAGAATTCGGAGCGGAAAACCTTCCAACGACTGGACTATTATGTTTCGAGGTTAGTTAGTGCTACTCCGGGATTAAATCTCAAATGATCTTCAATACCTGGATTTTACATTTATACATTCTAAACCAGTAATTATTTGGAATTTAAATTCATACGTTTTGCCATTATTAACATGTAATGTTCAATTTCATACATGCTCTTGCTTTTTACATTTGAATTTTTTATGCTTATAGTTAATTATGCTCAGTATTTAAAAGTTGCTATTTTGATGTGTATTGACCCTCTGTAAAAGGTACAGTCACGCTTTTTTATTTTCAATAGCCTAAACAGAGGGATTTATTAAATGACTGTGATAAGCTTATCCCACGAATGTTTTTTTGTTAAAGTTATTAAAATAACCCGAAAGGGATTTTTAATTTTATGCGTGTCGCAACCTTCAGTTAACGTACACAACTTTGTTATCACATTATTTGCATTTTAATCGTTCTGATTATTTACTACTGACACTTCAAAACTTTTTATTACTTATTAATTAAACGCTAGTCACTTGCAGTTTATTTCCTCTTTTTATTTGAAATCTTTTGATTTCTGGCGGTCATTTCCTTTCTTTTTTTGAAGACATTCCAGGGTACACAGCTGATGATTTGAAGCTACGATCCAAGGCCGCCGAAATTTGAGTTAGTTAGGGCCATCGCGGTGAGTAAAGAGTTTTCAGAGCTGCCGTGGTGTATAAACTGTAGGGGGGTTGATCTGCGATTTTTACTACCATTGCTTAATTTTATTAATTGATCGCAGGTCGGCTTCTTTATTGTTTCAGAATATCTAATAAAATTGGACACGTTCCATTTAAAATTTTGAATGTATTTGCTACATTTAACACAGGGCTGTCCAACTTCAAGTGGCCCAAGGGCCACTGTAAAAAAATTGAAGGTTATGAGGGCCGCATTATAAAATGTGTCTTAGCGACTTTGAGAGTGATTTTTAACAAATATAAAATGTGTATATTTTCCTACTAATTTTTATTTATTCAAGAAGCTTAGGTTACATTACAAAAAGCATGGAAACATAAAAAGATATACAGGGTGTTACCTGAGGTAACCGACAAACTTACACCATGTGTTCTATACTCGGGCCGCCGAACAGATAGAGTGGAGCAGGCAACCCAAATAACATATTACAAAGGTCACTTGATAATATTTTAATTATAATTACTCAAAAGGATCGGAGATGCCGACCCTTGTAATTAGAACTAATTTCAATCATTGTCGTTAAATAACTTTTTGAGGTTATGATGCAAATAGAAATGTCGACCAACTTAAAAGTCAAGCCTGACATTTGCGCACTTGTAATTGAAAATGTTTAAGCCTGTGGCCTGGCTCTTCTTAAATCTCATTATTGGCTGCGGCGTCGAAACCAAAACACGTTGCCCGTGATATGGTTAAGTTTGTAGCGTTTTTTCTTTGGAGTTCCTTTATTCAACCATTTACAAGGACTAAATTGTGCATCTCTACTGCTGTTTTCACAGTTACATACAAGTATAAAATATTGACTTGTAAAGTAGTTTCTTAAGGAACTTTTAATTATTCATAGAGCTGCCTGCATTATGGGTAACCGTAAGAAACTAATTCGTAGTCAAGAACGTGAAAGAATCTATAGCAACTATTACAAATTTTACTCAGTCGTTTTGCAAGAATGGGTGACTAAAGCAACCGATGTTGGCTTAAATACAGTTAAGCGAATTGTTAAAGGAGCCTAACAATGTGGCGGAAGAAAATTTACTTCTCCAAGAAAACAAATTACTAAACTTACCCCAGGTCTTCTCTCGATCAATATAAAGAAGAAGTGATCCCAAGTGTGATCTATAATTTTGCCATAAAAAGAGACCTACAATGAAAGCTGTATTCGAAGTCGAATAAAATGAAGGGGAGTGTTAATTTCACTGAGAAATTACATTCCTTTAGGCGATTGGTACATAAAATGGGTTTTCAATAGAGAAAATGTCAGGAATGAATTTGGTACGAAATCTTTTCTACCTCCGGCATGAAGAATAATCAATTCTTGCGCTTTACTGACGGGGGATTTAAAACAATTGTTGGTACCATCATCACAACATTTAGAACAGTATGGAAGCTATGCAAGTACGTTTCATCAGTGTACACAATATTTCAGCATTCGGCTTTATATTTTATCTTAAGAATTCAACACAATTTGCTGGAATTTCTCTCTTCTCTATTAGAACGTGTGCCTGTTGTCTTGACATTTTCTTTATTGAAAACCCATTTTATGTACCAATCGCCTAAAGGAATGTAATTTCTCAGTGAAATTAACACCCCCTTCATTTTATTCGACTTCGAATACAGCTTTCATTGTAGGTCTCTTTTTATGGCAAAGTTATAGATCACACTTGGGATTACTTCTTCTTTATATTGATCGACAGATGACCCGGGGTAAGTTTAGTAATTTGTTTTCTTGGAGAAGTAAATTTTCTTCCGCCACTTTGTTAGGCTCCTTTAACAATTCGCCTAACTGTATTTAAGCCAACATCGGTTGCTTTAGTCACCCATTCTTGCAAAACGACTGAGTAAAATTGCAATAGTCGCTATAGATTCTTTCACGTTCTTGACTACGAATTAGTTTCTTACGGTTACCCATAATGCAGGAAGCTCTATGAATAATTAAAAGTTCCTTAAGAGACTACTTTACAAGTCAATATTTTATATTTATATGTAACTGTGAAAACAGCAGTAGAGATGCACAATTTAGTCCTTGTAAATGGTTGAATAAAGGAACTCCATAGAAAAAACGCTACAAACTTAACCATATCACGGGCAACGTGTTTTGGTTTCGACGCCGCAGCCAATAATGAGATTTAGGAAGAGCCAGGCCACAGGCTTAAACATTTTCAATTACAAGTGCGCAAATGTCAGGCTTGACTTTTAAGTTGGTCGACATTTCTATTTGCATCATAACCTCAAAAAGTCATTTAATGACAATTATTGAAATTAGTTCTAATTACAAGGGTCGGCATCTCCGATCCTTTTGAGTAATTATAATTATAATATTATCCAGTGACCTTTGTAATATGTTATTTGGGTTGCCTGCTCCACTCTATCTGTTCGGCGGCCCGAGTATAGAGGTAATTCTAAACAAACAAAAAATCATATACACTTTATGTTAATTCTTTTCCGTTCTCGAGATATCCACAAAAGAAAAAAATGTGCATCAATTCATGTAAATTTATGTACCTATAGAGATACGTAAGCTAGATAAAATGACATTTGTTGATAAGTAAGAACTGTCAAAGTAATCTTTAATTAACAACAGTTAACAACTAAAAGAACTAAACACTACTAAAAATCAATCAAAAACAGGTGTCTGATCGCTGCAGGACCATTCGCGTTGGGGACAACTGCCAAAAAATACAAGACAAACCTTTCACCGGAGGTGGGCGGGACTATTTCCTAACACAACGTTGTTGTACAGTCGTGTTCATTAAAGTGTTGTACATTTGTGCTTTGTCAATATAATTTAATTTGACGAAGTTCGAAAAAGTGTTTTACATACAAATATTTTGAAAGTATAGATTTAGATCTATCTAGTCAATGATACAATGTGAGCTTTTATTGAGTAAAAATACAATCACGAATAAACTTACAACTATTTCTGCACAACAGATTTTTGAACACGACTGTACCTTTGTTCTATGCATCTATGTTATATTGTTTCCAATGATTTATAATTTATATTCCAGATTTATGTTTTCTGAAATTATAGTATCTATCGATCTGCGGGCAGCAAAAAATACCTGGCGGGCTATGTGTTGGACAGCCCTGATCTAACACATTTGATGCTCATTTGTTTTTCTGGCTATGGTAGATAATAGAAAGTTAAATATAGAAAAACTTTTCTGCTATAACATTTTGTCATATCTCTAACAATAGCCAATATATCTGCTGTGACCATATATCTAATACTTACTATATTGCTAGCGGCTATGAGTGGAAAACTCACGAAGGAAGTGAGAGAGACAACTAACTCTTCAATGTATAATGGTGAGCTGTGTGCAAGCGCGGCGACGTCGTCCGCCCAATGGGGAAGTGGTCAAGTTTAAAATTCGCTTCTAAAGGCGGAGTTCGAATTCTCACGCATGCGCACGAGACGCGTTATACTCTAAGTGAAACTATGTCGGCGCCGTAATGTTTTCTGGCGTTCCGAGGCCCTACTAGCAATATATGTGTATTACATATATATGGCTGTGACAGCTAAAATCAAACAGACTGTATATCGGAATAAAGAAAATTTGAAAACGCACGAACAGGAAGAAAAAAAAGAGGGATATGGTTTAAAGATTTTTATTTAAGAGAGAGCTAGGAGGGGAAATTTTTCAAAATGTAATTAGCGGGAAACAATTTGGCCTAAATGAATTTTTAAGCCCGTGTCCCACTATAAAAATGTTTATAAACAGAATTTTGATAGTGTTACAGCCCAGTTTTATAAAAATGACGTCACTAAAATTTACGTTGACGGCGTCTGTATTTTGATGACGTCACGTAAAATAGTTTTATAAACACTTTTGGAATAGAAACGGTTTCTATAATTTTGATGAGATCAAGCATTTCGTTGGATGTTGATGGCTAAGCCCAGCCTACAGAGAATTTGAAAAAGCGCGAGAATCTTCCGTTTTAAAACGTTCATGCTCAACCTCATTCTTAGCCACCACTTTCTGGGAAGCTGTTGTGTTGAGGTTACGTTATAGTTGTATAAAAATTGAGAGAATGACTGGCACGTGTTCTATTGAATAAACTGGTGCGTTAATCGACCATTATGAAAACCAGTCAATATTCTATATACACTTTACTTAACTTTTTCGTTGCAATAAGGAATGCAACAGTATAATAAAAGGCATTCCAAAGAGGCGGCTATGTAAGTCAAAACACTACAATCTAACCTCACTTTTCAGTGTTACTTCAATTTGCTGATCTGGTTTTTATAAAAACTTTGGACCAAATATTGACAGTGGGATATGGCTTAAAATATTTTGACGTCACCACGTTTTTATAAAAAAATTGATAAAACCAATTTATACAAATTTTTACAGTGGGACATGGGCTTTACATTTTGCGAAAACAAAACTTGCTTTTACTTGTTCAAGAAGTTTATTGTATGCTATATTACGAGACATGGGTTTTAGATATAAAAAAATTAACAGTCGAAAAATTTGAATGGAAAAAAACATGTCATCATGGCAAAAATAACATTTCTGAGGCGTTATCTGCAATTACAGAATTCTGGGGAAGATGTCAATTTTATATTTATCGACGTAACTTGGATTTACAAGAATGGTTAGGAATTGCGTAGGTGGGTAAAGAAAGATGACAAGCGAATGAGCAAAATTAAAATAAAACGCGAACTTGACAGGTTTACCATACTGCATGCAGGTTACCGAGGTTACTTTTTAACAGCAAAAATACTGATAAGGATTACCACAAGACTATGAACTTTGAAATATTTCATAACTGGGTCAAACAAAATTTCATTCTAGCGGTCAAAAATTTTCCTGGCAAAAGTGTGATAATAATGGACAATGCGCCGCACCATTCTGTCGTGAAAGAAAAAAAAACAACCCGATCATGAAATAAAAATGTGTTAATACAATTTGTATCTGAAAACTATATAAACTAAAGCTTCTCTTTGGCAAAAAATCGGACCACTTTTGCAGCAAATTGGAAAAAGATACATTATTGATGATTTGCTTTTGCAGAATAATATAGAAGTGTTACGACTTTCCCCGTACCATTGACATCACAATGCAATAGAACTAGTTTGGGCTCATTGTAAGACCTATTATAATAAATGCAAACTGCTTTGTTAGACTGTACAGCAGAAGTATGGAGCAATTGTATAAACCCCGTTGAAGAATTAATTGAAAAAGACAGGCGGATCCAAATGGGTAATTCCTCATTTCAAGATCTTCCACCTTTCATAATAATTCTGAAACATGAATTTAGAGATGAAGACAACGAAGGAAAGGTTTTCAAGCATTAATTTCTTCTTCTTTTATGGCATCAGATGACGAGGAAAACATGCTTGCTTAAAGCCAAGGCTTCAACAATCAATAACCGAGCACCACTACTCGTCATCTACCAACATGACACAGATGTGAGCAGCTGCAGGGTAAATGGTTCTGGCGAGCATCACAGCTGAAGTATGTTTTTTCCTATAAAAATTTTAAAGGTCAAAGAATTTAGGGTTTATGTTGGCATTTCTTGGATTCCTTTAAAACATGTATGTTGGTAGAATTTGTTTTAGTAACTTTTTAGATTTAAAAATTGGTGGGAAATTGGGAAATTTAAAATCTGGCATTAAACGTTTTTAGGTAATCTTCCGTAAACTTCTTCTGGCATGTTAGGCTGCACACTTCAGAATTGCTGTTTTTGCATTTAATTTTAAAAGATTCCGTTTTTTACGCATATTTATTTTCAAAAAAGAAAAGCTGACAATTTAATTTTAAATGTCAAAATGACACAAGTTGTTTACAGAAACACCTGACGAAATTAAATTTCCTAATAATTAAAAAAAAAACATTTTTGCCAATTTTATCTTGACCTTGAAAATTTTTATAGGAAAAAAACGTACTATATATGCCACCAGCTAAAACAATTTTTGGCTCCGCTTAATTGTTTCGCCAGTTACCAATTTATTTCAGGCCTAACCTGTATATTTTTATTTGAATTATAATCCTTTGCATTTCGAATTCGTAAATTTTCCAAAGCAATTTATTTTGTACCTGTATCGAGTTCCTTTCGTTTGCGCGATGCCCTTTCTGACCTGTGCTATCTCTTATCATGGCGAAATTTTCCACGTCCATTGAAAATTCCATCATATTGTTGTTGAAACGTTCTCTAAGACTTGCCAAAGTAAGATCAATTGACTGGTCGTTGATCTAAGACTCCAAGAACATAAAGGCGATTGCAAACACAAACGCATCACAAAATCAGCCGTAGCTGAGCATACATTTACAAATGGGCACACTTTAGAATTTGAGCATGCCAGAGTACTTGCCAGAATACCTCATTACTTCCCGCGAGTGATACGTGAAGCCATAGAAATAGAAAAACATCCAAATAATATCAACAGGGAAGATGGCTTTAAGGTTAGTAAAACGTGGACCCCTGTGATACACGATCTCAAGCATTACAACCACTCTGCGTCATACGGCCACGCCCCACGGATTACGTTGCACTCGGATGACCAACCAGCGTTACGCCACTCCGCGCGCCTGGCACAGAGGACTATAAATAGCTCCACACCGACCTTACCTTTTTACCTTCGGTTCTTAGTGCGACTTTCACTCTGATGATGCAAGCTGCAAGGTCTTGCGAAACGCTAGTGAATATGGATGCACAAACAGCAAAACGGCCAAATCTGCCTAAGTAGTCTCGTTCTCAAGATACTCAAACAACACGAGCCACCAAAGAGCACGGCCATCGCGCGGGTTTTTGCTCGACTTCACAAGGTGCAAGGCACATTAAGCCAGAAAATGCTGGGTGTTCATATACAAATACTACGCGGTCTAAGCCGAAATTCTATGCTAAGAAGAATAATCAATTATCTCGTAAAATAATTGTTTATATTTCTCTTTGACTATTGCAAAGTGATGGGCAATTAACGGCCTATTGTCGAATCTTTCTGGTACCGTAGAATGGGGTTACTTTGGCCCTTAAGGTCAACTTTAGCCCAAACAAACAAAAAAGATTTCTATTTTTATATTAGGATTTCTATGCCCAGAAGAATAACAGTAACGTTGTGGAAGTGTAGATGGCTATATTAGCTAACAAACTGAGTAGTCAGAGAACTGCAATAGTAATTTGTTTTACAAGGCCAGAAACTGAATTTTTGCGAATGCGCGTACGGTTTGAGGGCCTCGGCCTTCGGCCTCTGCCCTCAAACCGTACGCGCATTCGCAAAACAGTTTCTGGACATGTGAAACACAAAATTTTTTAGGCCGACAAAAAATATATAAATTTCAAAAAATCGGTAATTTCTTGTCCAAATATCGGGGCCAGATAATTTATTTTTCTTCTGTTGGCAATACATACTTATAGAACGATGTAAGAATTCGAATTTAAAATTGAAAATCAAGTATCTAGTAGGTATTGTTTTTTGACATTTATATTTATGAATTTTGATGCCATAAGTAATCGGTGCACAATAAGTACAAGAAAATGGACGATAATATACCAGAACATATTAAACAAGCAGCTGAAAATGCAATTCAAAACTTACTACCTGAAAAGTCGTATAACTAGCGAGACTGACGTCATTATGACAGCAGATTCAGGATTCAGTGCTACCAACCGATTTTCAAATTTCAAAATTTAAATTACACTAGCTGTCATTTTCATGCCTAGACATGCAAAGAGGGTGTTTCTAACCGATTTAGACGAATGCAAAGTCAGTGTTTCTGGACAGAGGCCTAAAAAAAATTATTGTGGTGTCAGCACTGTCGTTTTTTATATTATCGGTTACAACCATGATGTAAATACAAGGTATGCTCAAGCGCAGCTTTTCTCAACTACCAATGTGAAAGCGTGAACCAGACTACGTCATCAATAGGCGGTAATTTGAAAGTTACGTTTTAAAAGTTTCCCGGAAAAATCGTATTTTGCATTTGTAAGGGTCAAGTTAATTGTGAAATGGAGGGAAATAGTACGCAATTGTAATAAATGCTATTTCTCGTGTGAATAATACGCGGTTTTATTGATTCTCGTACATTATAACTCTTTTCCGCACCACCACTGAGGTAGAGTCTCAAGCGCATTTTTTTTACGTGGTATCTCCAGTAGGTATAATCCACGGGCCTTTTTTTTACAATTTAAGGGGGCAAATCTCCCCAAAATCTACCTCCTTGCTACAAATGTTCATGTTCTAGAACTTTTCACCTCTCTAGCTCCTCAGAAGAGATGTAAAGGCTAACATAATCCTTTTCATCCCTCAAAACTATCGAAAAGTGATAAAAATAGGTGGGGGAGGGGGCTTACCCCAAAAAACGGCGGGTGATGGGGGGAAACGGAGGTCATATTCGGATTCAGGAGGTCATTTTACATAAGAATCAGCAGGAATGGTGCCAGGGCCGATTTTCATGCCGACCAGTGTAATCTGAGGAAACTATTCACTATTCGCCGTCTACTTGATAATGTACTATGTATGTACTCGCAGTCGCACTCGTGTGCATTTCAGGTTATGAGGTTAGGCATGATATAAATGAGGTTAGGGTTATCGACGTGCAATACGTGCAACCATCGTCCAACATGCCGAAGCCCTTCTGATATACCCGAGACCATGATAATCATGCCCGAGACCTTACGAATGTGACGTCATGTGGTTCACGTGCGCAGTGGGTTACCGCCTGTTGAGCATACCCTTGTATTTATATCATGGGTTACAACAGGTGTTTTTGAAGTCTGTGCGTGTGGAAAGCCAAAATCGTCTTAAAAATTTGGTAAATAGTTATTTGATTTCTGTATTTAGTCAGCAAGAAGGAGTATGCATGATTTTAACGGAATATTATCAGTCGTGCAGTTATGTTATGATTTCCATTTTAAGTACACTTGTATAGTGGTTTTGGGGCAACTTTGTCCCTGGGCTGATGTTGCCCCACAGTCCAAATTTATCAAACAAAAAAATTTCTGTGTAATTTTAATTGCTTTTGCACTTCTGTTTGTTTCATGTACCAGTGTACAATCAACATAAATGCCAAGAAATCGAGTCCGGCAACTTGGTAACCGCAAATATGCGGATTACTCGCAAGAAACCCTAGAGCAATGTTTACAGGATATTACATCGGGCTCTAAAACGCAAAGGGCGGCTTAATTGTACTACGGTATTCCAAGAAGTACGTTAAAAAACAAATTAAGGGGTCGCTTTGATAAAAAACCGGGACGGCAAATGATTTTTTCGCCAGAAGAAGAAACCATAGTGCAATGGTTCCCAAACTTATTTGGCTTACCGCCCCCTTTTCAGAAGAAAAATTATTAAGCGCCACCTGGAAACCTACATTCTTTAAGCGAACAAACAGAAAGATATATTAGAGAGTTTGAGCACTTCGACGTTAAACTTCCCGTTAACGATAAAGTCACATGACTGGTAACGATAAACTTTTACGGGAGAGTATCATTTTATAGAGTTTGAGCACAACAATAACAAACGGTATTTGAACATAACCTCACAATTTGGTAAATATTGAAACGTTGTAGTATACTTCCTCAGTTTGTTAATTATTGGTAAGTAAATACAAGGAGCAGTAATTACCTAAATAACATAACTATTACAAGAAATTAGGCATGGTAACGCAACCTCACAAACCAACTTAGCGTTTACGCTATTCGTAGTGAAATAACGTGCTCCGATAAGTGTTTAGCGTTACGGTATTTTCTGCGCCTGCGCGGTAGCCTTAAAATAGCGTTAGCGTATAACGTACCAGGTGCTCAAACTCTCTATTGTAGTGGTAGGCTCTTGAGACTGATAACTATCTATAAGAGTATTTCTAGGTAGGAAATTATTTTGAAAGAATAAATTAATTAGCAATTAAAAAGTACAAGGAAGGATTTATACATTAAAAGTACAACATAAATATTTGAGAATTGTTTAATGAATGATACATTAGATACATTGACTGTTAAATTGTGAATAGTTTATTAAAAAGGTTCGAGCATATAAGTTGATTTAGTTGGGATAGTTGTTTGGTAACATCAGAGCTTAGATTTTAATTTGTAGGTATTAACTGACAATCGGAATAACTAAAGTGAAAGCCAAACTCAAATGATTATCTGAAAAAGTCAATTATGAAATGTTAGAATAAAATATACTACATAGAAATTTTGTATAAATTATTATTGCTAGAGAAAATATTTTTAAAATAAACAAATCTTTTCTGAATTTGTAACCTGTATTTTGAGTAAAAGCAAATTTGGAATAATAAAAGCCCTTTATTATAATGGTATTTACTTTCTGGATGGTGTATTAAAGGGCGTGATAAAGTAAAATTAAAGAAACGGAGAATAAACAGACTGAATAAATAAAGTAACAAATGGTATGAAAAAGAATAAGAACACGTAATAATGGTAAATAGTCTTCATGGAATAAATAAATCTGTAACTTGCATTTTGTGTGTTTATTTGGAAAATAATGTTACACTATGTTACACAATAGATGAAATATATACGAATAGTTTTTCTAAATCGCCCCCTTATTTTTATTCACCGCCCCCCAAATGCACCAGAAGCTGCTATCGCCCCCCTGGATCGTTCCAGCGCCCCCCCCCCCCCAGGGGCGGTATCGCCCACTTTGGGAATCACTGCCATAGTGGTTGAACACGTAAAAAAGTTATCTGAATTTGGTTTTCCGATTTCAGAATTTGAGTTGCGCTGTATTATGAAAGCTTATCTAGACAGACAAGGTCGTAAGGTTATGGAGTTACAAACAAATGACAATATGCCCGGATATGATTGGGGAAAATTATTTTTAAAGCAACACCCTGACCAAACTACCAGAGTTTGTAGTAATATTAAGCGAGAGCGTGCTGACATCGATGAAGCTACACTTGATTCTTATTTTGAGAATTTACAAAGAAGTGTTGCAGGTATGCCCCCGGAAAACGTCTGGAATTATGATGAGACTAATCTCACCGACGATCCGGGGGTGTCAAAAGTCATTTGCAAAAAGGGCAGCAAATACGTGGAGCTTGTGATGAACTCTTCAAAATCGTCCACATCATTGATGCTCTGTGGTAACGCTGCAGGTGAATTAATGCCCACATATGTTGTTTACAAAGCGGACCATTTGTGGTTCACGTGGACAGAGGGGCAACCTAAGGATTGTAGGTGTAATAGATCAAAATTCGGCTGGTTTGATGCCGCAATTTTCGAGGACTGGTTTTTTCCGCCGTATTGCCTAGACTAAAGAAACAGGCCGGTGATAAAGTTCTCATTGGGGATAATTTGAGTTCCCACATAAGTATTAGTGTCATTAAAGCTTGTCAAGACAATCAAATTCGTTTTGTGTGCCTCCCCCCTCATTCCACGCACCTTACTCAGCCGATAGATGTAGCGTATTTTCATCCCACGAAGCGGGCTTGGAGACACATTCTTCGAGTTTGGAAACACACGCCCGACGGTCAGAAATTTGGAACTGTGCAAAAGGATTATTTTGCAAAATTGTTAAAACAGTTGTACACTGATGCGTTAGATTCAAAAAGTCAGAACTTAATTTCAGGTTTTAGAAAGTGGAATTGTACCACTTGACAAAAATCAACTCCTTCAACGTCTCCCCAAGAAAGATGCACATCCAGATGTAATTGGTGAAGCATTTATGGAAGCATTAATTCGGAAAAGGTCTGAAGTTGTTAAACCGACAAGTTTAATAAAACGCCGTAGTTTCAAAAATAATACATTTTTGTCATAAATGTTGTGTTTTTTCTTTTACCGGTGTTTTTTAAAGAATAATTGGAAAAATGTTATGGGCAAAATAATAAAATTATCATTATCATTGGCTAACTTTGGTCCCCATATTGAATATCATTCAGGATACAGCAAAAGTAAGTAGTGGGCCAAAGTAACCCCAAGTTGAGGCCCAATTTTTCAAAAAATTAAAACTCCTGTTTACAGAGCACTGATCCAGCTATACTGATACTCATGCATTTATTGGTGTTTGGTAAGGGAGAGAAAAAAAATGGCCTGGTTTGGCATTAAATTCAATAATTTGTGATTGCTTTAAAAAATTTGAAGGAAAAAACTGGGGTAATTTATGTTTCCTGGGTAACGGGGGTTCATTTAATTGTAACTCATTAGCTCTATTTAAGGTATCATTCTACAACTTATCAATACAAGTATCTCTTTTAAATTGTAGAAGTGATTGTAAGTTACGGATTTTGTTTATAACGAAGTGGTAATTTAGTGACTTGCTTTGTAGTAACTTATTAACATTTTCTACTTCTCCGCAAACAAAAAAACTGCTTTGACTGATCACGCCACAGAAAATCACCACAAATTTAACTTCAATGCACCAAAAATCTTCCATAAAAAGAATGACTTCAAGAAACGTTTGGTTTTGGACATAATTGAAATACAACGAAGCCCTACAGCTATAAATTATAAAACAGATATTGAAAACCTAAGCTGTATTTATCATAACCTATTTAATTGATATTAAATATTTACAAATGAATTATTTTTCTCATATTTTATGTTCTGCTAATAAAAAATTTCTAACTTTGCTTGATTTTGAAAATTCATAAATTAAAATAAATACGACCCTGTACATGTCAAATAACAGATTCAAATTGTACACTCTGCGCATTACCGATAACAAATAAGAAACAACCTTGCATTCTCATATTTACGTTGCATGCCTTCAATATGTACATATGAAAAAATTCCGTTTAGTGCCTGTTTTCAAAATGTAGTAACTATAATTGTCGTAATATAATAGTTTGACCTCCATTATATCACAAGTAAGTACATAAATAAAGGATAATTTTATGTGCTCGCTTATCTGTTGGTTTTTTCCTTTGTCAGGCCATTTTATATTTTTCCGTAATTCAATTAACTAAATAACCATTTAGAGCAGTTTTTAAGTTTCTCGTTTAGTGGCAAACGGCTCTTGGCAAAGGTTGTGTGCACCCGTGTTGCATGGCGATGTCCGTTTGCGGGTCGTTGTGGTCATCAGTTCGTATGTAGGCTGTTGAAGCCCATTTCCTCCGTCGTATGTGAGACGGGATTCTTTACCTGAGTGACCCATCCAACGGTCGCGCTGTTATCTGTGTAATTGCCAAGGGGGACATTTGACACATTTCACCCACGCTCATTGTAAGGGGATTCTGTAGGACGTCGCAGCATTTCGTCTCTGCCACACACATAGGAGCCTAGCGACATGCCGACGCTGTTGTGATTGCCATCGCCCATCTGAAGGCCGAGCTAGCTAATAAGGTAAATCCGTGTAATAGACTATTTCACCAGCATGTTCTTGTCAATTAACCTTTTCAGTCTGCGCTTAACGCTTAATTAATGCAATAGTACACTCTAGTACAAATTTAACGTTTGTGTTCTAAAAATCAGTTCTGCAAGGCAGCCTTGTTCTTGTCAATTAACCTTTTAAGTCTGCGCTTGACGCTTAATTAATGCATAGTACACTCTGGTACAAATTTAACGATTGATGTTTTAAATTGCTTTGCTGCAAGTCAGTGCGTTCAGGTGACTCGAACTCAAATACAAATTTTATGCTTGCACGTTATACTTGTTGAGGCTTACGCCGATGATTAATTAGAACCGATTTGGATTTATTGTTCGGCTCAGCTGTGCGTCGCAGTTTTTAGGTAGAGCGCTTCCCAGCTGTGTGTGTCCCGTTAAGTCGTTATTTCAAATTGTTATACGTGCCGACTACATCGGTACTACTGTAAGTTGTTGTGTGGTCATGTGAAGTGGCCCAATAGATGTATTAACTGCACCGGCTTATGATTTTTCCCTTGTGTTTTGTGCATGTTTGTTTACAGGGTGACTGTGTCACTGTGTTACGATCGATGTGAAGTGAGGCCCGGACGTGGCGAATGAGCATTGCAGGTAGGTCGTTGTGTTTGTCGCTGCGCTGTGGCTTTCAATAGCAGCATTTGAGTATCTTTCGCCCCGTTTGACCCTCAAGGCCCGGTTGAGCGTGGGTCTCTTGGAATTGGATCTTGTGGCGCCCATTTTATTTGGTAATACCCTATATATACCTCAACACGCTTGCCCTGTGGTGTCTCGTTTTAGGACCCCGCCCCCTCCCTGAGCGTATCTGAGCCGTGGCCTTTAGCCTGTTTCTTATGATTTCCAGGGTGAGCTGCACATTTCCCCGACTTGTCTAATTATTTGGTACTCACGCAGTCGTGGGTGTCGATAATTCAGTTTGATGCCGTAACACCTTTTTCAGCTTTGCAAACTTCAACTTTTTATAATGTAACAAATTTTATTGCTGAAGAAGCCAATACTATTGGCGAAACGTGTAATTATTAAATTATATATTACAACAAAATGATTTTTTATTCATACTACTAAAAATCATGTTTTTTTCCATAATAATGGATATAATTATCTCCTTAACAATTTTAACTCATAATGAATTGGCATTTCTTGTTGCAGTTTCAGAAAAACCCATAAAATATTCCTCGGTTTCGAATGTTCCATTTACAATACGGAAACATACCGAAACTTGCCCCTTGACTGATCAATCAGATGTTTCATCTACCATAATGGCAAAATATTGAGATTCTTTAATTAAATTGATCAAAATTCTTTCTAAATTGTTAGACATAAGACTTAGTATTTCATTAGGCTCTAAGCTGCAATAATTTTGTGAAATTACTCCATTTATTCGTGTGTCCTCTTATAGCTACATTTTGAATTGTAAGATATCTTAATGATGACAAAATTGTTAAAAGAGCAACTTCTGCATCTTTCATATCCCTTAATTTTGATTGAGACAAACATGCACTAACATTAACGTCTTTCTGAACAGATGTAGTAACTAAAATTGAATTTCTGTGTAATTTACTGCATTCATGTTGTTTCAACCTCTCTAATGCATTTTTCCAATTTTAAAAACCTTAATGGACAAACGATGTAGCAGAATTTACATCGAACGAAGAATCCGACAATAGCGAGGATTCTATCTGCTTAACTGCTTTACAACATACCTCACAAAATATTTTTCCGTTTTCATATTTGATCCAACGATACTTTCCGCGCCATTTCGGTTGAAATGCACACTCACGCTTTTTTACTTCAAGAAGTGAATTTTGCTGCAGTGAATTGGAGTTTCGTTCTCCTCTTCACAGAATCTGGAGTGTGTGTTTGTTGCCAGTCCTCATTCATTCCTAAGCTATACATTTCCAAGGAAATCTGCTGCTTTTCAGCTCGCCTAATCCATTTATTTTGGTGGATAAGACCACTTTTCCTGTTTGTGCTGTGTCCTTTCTTACAAGTCCTGGTGTGATTTTGCTTTTTGTACTATCTTCTTCCATTCTTTCCTATCTTTAATCAAACTTCTCCAGTCACAAATTCCTGTTTGAAATCTATAAATAGTATGTGAATGTCAACGTCATATTCATGGCATTTTTCTATTATTTGTTTCATTATGTTAAATGCGTCTGTTGTAGATTTGCCTTTCCTAAAGCCAAACTGATAATTTCCTATCACTGTCTCAGTATGTTGTGTTAATATTTCTTTTAATAATGTTAATATTTTATATGTGATATTTAATAAAGTTATCCCTCCATAGTTTGAGCATTTTGTTAGGTCGCCTTTCTTAGGGATGGGCATTATCATACCCATTGTCCAATCTTCTGGCATTTTTTCCTAGGTCCAGATTTTTACTAGCAGTTTGTGTATTGTATTATGCAGATCTTTACCCCCCCCTCCCCCCTTTTATCAGTTCCGCACTTATTTGGTCTGTGCCTGACGCTTTATCGTTTTTAAGTTTATTTATAGTTTCTTCTACTTCTTCATACGTTGGTATTTGTTCCACATTCTCTATTTCGCGCTCTATCTGCTCTTCTTGTTGTCCATCTGCTATCGGGTAATCTTTGTATAATTCTCTGAAAAACTTTATTCATTGATCTTCTTCCATTATCTTTGTGATCCTCGATTTCTTGTTTTGTTTTAAGTGTCTGTACAGTGGTCTTGTGTTATTTCTTCTGGCTTCTCTTTCAATTTCTTCCATTGTGTTTTCTACCCATTCTTTTTTTTTTTTCTTTTTGCACATTCTATTAACTTCTCTCCTTTTCTCTTTATAAATATCTAAATCTACCTGTTGATTCGTTTTTAGCCATTGTAACCTTGCCGACTTCTTTTGTTTTAACATTCTTTATCACACCACTGTTTTTCTTCTGTTTTCTTTGTATCCTATCGTGCATTCAGCTGCTTTTACCACGGTTTCTTTTATTCACCTCCATTCATCTTCTTCTGTTTTTTACGCTTGCCAGTTTCTTAATTCCTTTTCTATTTCTTTATTATACTGCGTTCTACTTTCTTCGTTTACCAATTTTTCTGTATTCCATTTTCTTCGTGCCTTTTCTTGGGTTGGTGATATGTATCTAGACTGGCACCTCTATACGATCTTACGTCATTAATCCCATTACTATTTATTTCTTTTACTAACATATGGTCAATTTAGTTGCTCTCCGTTGTTCCGGGTTGCATCCACGTGATCTTGTGATTCTTTTCGTGCCTGAATTTTGTGCTCATTATGAACATATTTGTTGCTGCCGCAAAGTTGCACAACATGTCTCCGTTCTCGTTGGTTACTTCGTGTATTGTATGAATATTTGGGCGTTAAAATCTTCAAGTATTAGCAACATATCTCTTTTTGGTACCTCATCATATAGTTTTTCTATTTCATTGTAAAATTGTTGTTTGTTTTTTTTTTATTTGCTTGTTCCGTTGCGGTGTAGACGTTTATAACAGGTTATTTGGATCAAATTTAACTCTAATATATGATAATCTTTCGTTTATTGTCTTGAACTGTAGTATCTTCTTTTTTAACTTGCCTTGTACTAGGAACGCTTTTCCTCCATATCCTTGTTTCTTTTCTCTTGCATACCAAATTTCACATTCTCCTTTGTCCATTTTCCTTCTCCGCTCCATCTTATCTCTTATAAACCAGCTATGTCTACTTTATATCTTTTCAATTCCATCGCAACTTCCTGTACTTTTCCCGGCCTTAGTATATTTAGAATACTCATGGCACTACTGTAAAATCCAAGGACCACAACAAGTCTTTGTTTGTCTTTGTTAACTGCGTGGTGTACGAAGCTGAACTGATTTACGACGCTGTGGATGACGCCTCTTATAGGAACAGGGCAGCACATGGTATGGAGACGGGTTGAATCGAAAATGCATTATAATTTCTTTAAATGCAATGTTACCGTGACGGTTTTTTTTACTAAAACTGACAGGGATATCTGAGTGGTCCAGTATTTTAACGGTTATGTTAGCGACCTTTCTTGTGCTGATTGGTAGATAAATGAGGGGGTTAGATGCTTCCACTATTTTGTACCCATGCGGCACTGTGGGGAAGCCTGATGAATGATGTGGCCAGTCTTACCATTTTTATAGGAACCGACAGATAAGTTGCAATACATAAGGATGGAGTTGATGTTCAAAATGTTCGTAACATGCCACATATCAGCGTCATAAACTTTGCTGTCAAATCTTAACATGTCTCGGATAGTATTGTCGCTCCTAAAGTCGATTGGAGAGGTCCATGTTATTTCGGAAGGTGCTGTTGTTTCCGCGTAGCAGCACCTGTTAACACCTCCGTCAGAATCGAGTTGGTTATGTAGAAAGTCGGCAATCTCTTTTTGGCTCCAGAAAACCCAACAAACCCTAAAAATCAGGGGGTTTTGCAGTTCTATTATTAGGATATGTTTTTAACTGAATAAATTTATTAGTATTATCAACATTTTGCAACATTACAACTGTAAAAAATAATTCCCAAATGTCTGTTGAAACGATTAACTCACAAGCAGCCTCTTTTACATCGGGTAGATGTGTAACTATGTTTTCCGCGCGAGTTCGTATATTGCTTTGTGCAACATTTTGTTTTTTTATACTTGCCTATAAAACAGGGCTTCCGGTGTACCGTGTCATTTTGCGCTATTTCAGGTGCAACGTCTAGTTTTTTCTCTGAATCGGTACCTTCTAGTAGTGTTTCAATACGGTCTTCCTGGCCACTATCTTCTTTGTCAGTATCAACTTTCTGTTTAAATTACGCATCTGTTTCCATTTCGTCAAATAGCCGCCTACACCTTTCCGTCTCCTCTTTATAAACATGTGACGTTTCGCCCCTTACTAATGTCTTCAAAAATTTATACTTTGGGTTAAGCTCAAATCGGAGAAATACGTTCGCTCAAATATATATTCGATTAGGAAAAATACCAGATAATTACCAAAACAAAATATAATGTTATTAGCTAGTTACAAAACTAATTATTATTTATTTATTACAAGTATGGACGGACTCGAAGTCCTTTTACAGAAAAAAAAATGAAAAATAACAACATTAATTTCAATGATGGTGACAACATGGCTCATTCACTCAAAAACAAAAATAGTACTCCTCGCTGCGTTACAAAAGTGACTCAAACTAGGATCTAAAATATCACATCAGAGATCATTACACATGGTGCATATACGGGTTGAGGATTGTTTAAGGTGCAGCACGACGTATAAGTTGACAAGGCAAAGGTGGTGACTGATCTCGAGGGCCGTGAAGGCAACTTGAACATCAATTGACTCAATAATATTTAATTAAAAATACATCTGAATTGTACATTATTTAAAATTAACATATTTTTCTGGAACGGTGTTTCTGGTTTCTCAGGTAAAACTGCAACCCAATGCACTTTTAGCCGGGAAGCTTTGATTTGACAGTCCGCCGGCGGTGAATTCTTGGAAAGCAAGCACGATCTTCGGACACCATGAATAAGATTTTAAACGTCTAAAACGGACCCTCCAGGTAAGTTTATGAGAGGCGGCGGTCGCGCTCTAGCCGCTCGCAGACGGGGTAGGTGCTGCGATTCCTACAGGTTTAATTATTAGTAAAATAACGTTATGTGATGTATTTAACCTCTCAGAGCGCGGGATTTGTGCTTAATAATTATACGGTTGGAAATGACTTTTAAGCGGTTGGCCCTGCAAGACAGTACAGCCAATCAAGCCAAGGTTAAAGCTTCAGGGATTCGATTTTCCAAGAAAGTACACTAATCAATGTAAAATCGGATTCTAGCGGATTTGCTCTTACGGGTGTGATACGCAAAGTTTCAATTTCTTGGGCTGACAGTACAACCTGTCATCCTCCTTGAAGCCTGGATTGGTAAGCGTTGGAGGCCTACTCCGTTAGACAGTACAGCGTGTCAAACCGGAGGAACCAGGTAGGAAGGGGGAGGAATTGGGAACTGGACAGGACAGGTAATCTCAAGTGTGGATAAACTCAAGTGCCTGCAACTGGCAGTGCAATCTTCTTTTATACCTTTTCTGCCGCGTTATCGGGGCAATTGTCCTAGCTTCCACTGGAGAGGGGAACGACGCCGTCGTTCATACATCGCGACTACTCAAATCGTACCGTCCAGTTAACATCGGTGCCCCGGATCGAATTAAATCCTAACCTTAAAACCCACTGGTCTTACCCAAAATGTTAACACTGGTATTCAACGCGCGTTGTTATGAAGGCACTGAAACCCTCCATCGCGCAGTTAAAAAAATGCGCGCGTGGTACCGAAAAATGTAAACAGTTGGTATCTGAGACTGAATGTTATCTATGAAAGGTTAAGAAGTACAATCGTGTTCAAAAATGTGTTGTACAGGGGTGGTTGTAAGTTTATTGCTGGTTGTTTTATTACTCAACAAAAGCCCACACTGTATCATTAATTAGGTAGACCTAGTTGTATAATCTAAAAATATTTGTATATGCAACACTTTTTGAACTTGCTGTAGTTAATTTAAATTCACAAAGCACAAATGCTGTACAACGCTTTAATGAAAACGACTGTACATTCACTACAACTATACTCTATTCGCATTTTATTTAGAGTAGGGTTGGCCATGATTATTGGCTTGCAAGGTTGGCATACATTTTTATTTTATTGCACAGCTTGTTATAACCTTAAAAAAGTCACCCGTCATTGTAGTAAATAAAAGGGTGTTGTCAGATTGATGTACTAGGTACTGGTTTTATTGGCTTTTTAAACAAAATTAATTCAGAAATTACAAAAATTATCGGCGAAGAAGTATTACATATAGTACACAAATTTTTTAAATTCGTGGACAATCATAGACACATTTGTTACCAAAATCAAGGATCAACTACTTAATCAATTTCGTAAGAAATCCAACTGTATGTTGAGAAAGTTAATCGTCTTGAAAAACAACTCAATCTTACGTGCGCAGAACTAAATAGAGAAGTAGATGAGTCGAAGAAAGAAGCTTTACATTATGAAGTCGAACTAGAACAATACACGCGACGCAATAGTTTAAGAATATTTGGACTTCCTGAAACAAAAGGCGAAAACACCGACAATGTGGTAAGCAAGTTTTGTCGTGATAAATTACAACTGGATGTTCCTCCAAACCTGATAGATTGGAGCCATCGCCTCCCAGCTAAAGAACTTCTGATTAAACCAATAATAGTAAAATTTATTAGTCGCAATACTAAAAAACTGGTTTACAGTAATAAGAAGCTCTTGAAAGGATCCAAAATTGTAATCAAAGAGGATCTGACAAATTTACGGCAGCAACTCATAAAAGATGCTGCTAAAAAATACGGTGGTAAAAATGTGTGGTCCTTCGAAGGAAAAGTGTATGCTAAATGTGATAATAATGTGAAACGTATTTTCTCCTCCGAGGACATTCGATAATAATATGATAATACACACAATTTTTAGCTTGTTACGGCGCTGGCTCTCATTGAACAAACTTTTTGTTTCATTTACCAGGTATCTGTTTATCAGTTTTGTATATTGCTTATTATTACAGTTAATTTTATTTTATTGTATCTATATTTTATTTTTTCCTAGTAATTTTGTTCAGCGCAATTCACACATATTTTGTTTGTTTTAGGTACACAAGTGATTTGAAAATAGCAATGTTAGCATTGAAGTTTGTACATATAAATATTAGATCACTTTTATCTAAGTTGAATATTTTGAAAGAATTTGCTGTTCAACTCGTGTATGACGTAGTGGCAGTTGGTGAAACTTGATTGTCTGATACAGTAAGTAATGACATCTTAAAAATTCCTGGATATAATTTGGTACGCATTGATCGTGTTGATAGAGGTGGTGGAGTGTGCATTTATGTTAGAAATACATTGCAAGTAACGCCCATTAATATAAATAACAATAACATTGAACAAATTTGGTTAACTTTTAAGCGTCA
This sequence comes from Agriotes lineatus, assembly GCA_940337035.1. Classification (NCBI taxonomy): domain Eukaryota; kingdom Metazoa; phylum Arthropoda; class Insecta; order Coleoptera; family Elateridae; genus Agriotes; species Agriotes lineatus. The sequence continues at coordinate 102,201 of CALNHX010004528.1, read as the reverse complement.
AAAATACATTATTGGAGTTGGTGGAGTTTATCGACCCCCTAAATTAAATTATAAACTGTTGTGATGAACTGGAGCAATCGTGTGTGCAGATTTTGTCTGTATATAGTAAAAGTTATTTGCAAAGTCTAAAAAGTGTACAAAGTTATTCTACAAGTCACCGGGCATAAGTGGAAGTGTTATTAAAAGTTTCTCCATTCCAACATCAGAAGCCAGGGATCTCAAGTCCTACAGGTCGGGAAGAGGTGTAACAACATCCGGGAAGAAGATTTGGTGCCAAGGAAGCGACTTCCAGCAAATAAGGGCGTTGGCAGGTTTTTATGTGGTTGGAGTCCGGAAAGCCAGTGGACTTTGAGAACACACCTTGCTGAAGAGATTAATCGTGTTTCCGAGCATCCAGATACGTCCAAGTTCCAGAAAATCCCGTGGCGTCACTACAAAATGCGATTTATGCCAGGATTTGCAGTTTTCGCAGGAAGCCAAGACAAAAAATCTGGTGTGATACACTCACACAACTTCCTTTTACAGTGATCTTATTAGTCAAAAATTTAATTTTAATTTTTAAAAAGTCAAAAATTTTCTAAAATTACAAATTCTACAAAAACGGTACAAAATAGAGCGTTAGTTAAAGAGACAAATTTTCTCTAGAATTTTAAGGTGAATTCGAAAATGTAATAATATACCGGGTGTTTTATTTAAAATAGGAGTTAATAAAAAAAATTGAAAAAAAAACAAAAGAAACCCACTTTAGAAGTATTCAACTGGAAAATCACCTACCTCACATCAATACACATTAAAAATGTAATAAAAATGTAAAGTTTAAAAACAAATCGTTAGAGCCGTTTTTGAAAAAATCGAATAAAACTGGAAAATCACAAGAGTAAACACCTACTTTCGGTTATGCGATTTTCTTCAAAAGCTTGCTGTCTCATCTACATAGTACGCAAAACTTATATATGAAGTTTCAACGCCATACCTCTTTTCATTTTTGAGATATTCTGTTCACAGACAGACACACACACAGACAGACACACAGACAGACCAATGAAAAAAAATATGTTTTTTGGGTTCAGGGGACTCTAAAACGTGAAGATCTGTTGAAAACTCAATTTCGAATTTTTGGGGTGAATCCAATACTTCTTTATTGTAAAAGGAAGTAAAAATAGTAGCTCGTCGTTTTTACGTAACAACCTGAAACAAAACCAAGTTATATGTTGCTAGGCGGAAGATTTGATTCAGTTTACCTGTGGTTTCCTTTCAAATTTCGCTTTTGAATTTCAAAATAAAACGCTGTATGCACCCGCGAACCTTTTGTGGTGTAAGTCAATTTTGTGAGGTTATTAGTTATTTGTTTCATTAGTACAAAAAATGCATGATTTCGGGACAAGTAAGACAGATCGCCGGACGACGCGCAGCGGAGCCGGCGAGTCTCACGCGTCCCGAAAACGCATTTTTTGTGCGAATGAAACCTACAATTTTTTCTCCAACTACTCATAAATTCGGAAATATGACTTATTATTTAGAATCAAACATTGCAGGGCCGGGGTCGGTAGCTCAGTGGTAAGCATTCTGACACTGATCTAAGGGTCGCGAGTTCGATTCCCGGTCCCGGTGAGGTTTTCAAAAATTAAAAAAGAATGCAGATGAAAGCTTCTACAGAATGCCATCATTCGGAAGTAATGTAAAGCCGTGGGTTCCATGTTACTACGATGTGTAGCATTTCAAAAATCCCTTGCTAGGGTTGGAACTCCTTAGTCTCGGCAAAATTCTAAGTACGACTTTGACCATATGACCAAAGCAGTCGGTGTCTAAGGTACCTGGTAATCTGCATGCCTAGACCTTGTCCATTAACAAACAAACAAACAAACATTGCAGGTTATATTGTAGAACTGTCATAGCGCAAATAAACAATCACTATAGGGGAAAATTAAACAACGACGACGGCGATTGCCGAATATTAACGAAGCGTTTGTGTTTTATATAAAATTTACTATGTAAAACCCTATCTTATTTCCATTTTTGTACTAGTGCAAATATGAATCGAAAAGTGTATAGTTGCCAAGGTAACTGGTAAACATCCCGAAATGACTTACTTTTTGTGCAAAATTATTCGACAATATGGCGTCTTATTCGTGTAGTTGGAGAAAAAAATTATTAAAGTGAGTAGAGCAGTGGTACTGAAATTTTGAGTATTTGAGCTACTTTGAGTTAAATATTCTATAGAATTCTTTTAATATAAAATTCAAATTTGAACTTAACCTGAGATATCAGTCTTGTGTTTTGCCGGAGCAAGCCCATAGGATTATTACAATTTGATAAAATATAGAACGGGACAATTAACCATCTTATTGGAGAGTAATAAATACGTTTCATTTTAGTTAGCCTAAGATACTGACAGGCAAGTTTTGCATTTTTCAAATTTAATATAGGTGCCCTGAGTATTGGGGTGTTTGTCTAATAGTAACATTGACTTGGCGATTGTCTAACATTACATAACAGTATGTTTCAAAAGTTTTCGGAAAATTTTCCAATAAAATGTACTTACAGTAAATAACGTCCCATCCAGTTGCCGTTGGAAACAAATAGTATAAAATTGATTGATGTTTAATATAACATGTCAGTTTTGTAATAAAAACAGTTATAAGGTTATGATTTTGAAATGCAAAATAAATAAAAATTTAAACAACATTTTAACCATTACTTTTTTCCGAAAACTTTTGAAACATACGCTAGTTGCATATAATTTTAGTTTTTTGAAGCTACAATGTGGGCAAACGATACGTTGAAAGAGCAAGGGCATGAAGTACTTAGACTGCCCCCGTATCATTACTAATACAACCCAATTGAAATGGTGTGGGAGTAATTACGTGTTACTACAACAAGCACATAAATTATCTATTGAATGAAATTGTTTATTATTATTACATTTTTAAGTTCCCAGTATATCTCAACGACAAAAACTGAACCAAGACACAAGCTCTTCGACTGTTATGGAAATAATTTAAGTTCTTTATAGGGAGTGAAATTATTTATCGAAATTGTTATTTGTAGAAAACACTTAAATCGAATTGTAATCCTTTTATATCCAACTTTGCTGAAATAGTGAAAACAAACTGTTTTGTTAATAAGTGCTATTTTAAATAACAAGCCCAAAATGATATTAATTATCACAGCCAGGTGGTTTGGTAAAAGTACGAACCTGGACATGTTCAAGAAATTTGTCGAGATCCAGGTGGCGATGTGGGGTTATCAGGATTCAATAATATAAAAAAAATCATGTTCCTAGATAATCATGCATTTGTAAAGTATTATGGTTTGATCACTTTATATTTAGAATTCCACGAAGACGCTGTTGGTACACAGTACGACAGTATCTTAAAAGAAAATCGGGTAGACTTATGACCACCAACTACCAGAGATGCAATGTTGCCAGGTCTAACGCCATAGCTTGTAAGTGTAGGAGGCAGTGGTTCTGGGAAGAGCGGAATTTTGAGTTTATCTTTAATTTCATCTAACACAAGTTGATCTGTACTTTCGTAAGGTTTTTCGGCTATTGCAAATAGTCGAAGACTATTCCGTCTGGTGTACCTATTGTTCTAACGGTCAACTTTTTTATTCAGGTCCAGCTTGTAACGCTAGCTCCTGCATCAAATTTTAATTATACATAAAATGTATAAAATTACATCTAATCAGCGCTCGAACCAGCGATAGCAAATCTGTACCCGATATGAAGATAGCAAGTGATATGGTTAGCCTGTCTCCTATCGTCTTCGCTAGCAACCCCTCTAATACGAATTTTGCCTTTTGCAATCGGAACCCCACGACCGAACGCTACCAACATGTTCAAAATGTATGCTTTTTAAAAATATATTAACAAATGTGTCCAAAATGCGCCTTGATCCCTGTAACAGTGTTCGTTAAAGTTACCTGGAGGATACGCCCTAGGCGTTGTAAAACGTTAAATAGAAGTCGGAAAATTCAGCCAGGCTTTGGGACTGAACAACGGCACATTCACCGCAGAATCGCCGAACTGTCAAATTTCACCGGCCGTTGAAATTAGCAGATGCAACTCGGACAATTAATCCACGGAGCCGACACTTCGGGAGCAACTCGCTGTTCGTCCCAGGCACAACCCCAAGCCGCATTAACCCCTTAATGCTCCAGGAACTCCAGGTATCAGTTAGATCTCCTTAATTCGTGCACATCTGCACAACCAGGCAAACGTAAACAAACCGCTGGACTGCAAGGTCACACGCCGGGGCGTCCGTCCTACAGGGCTAGAATCTATACTTGGCGCATTGGCTGATGCATCCGCCTTCCGTAATTACCTGCTACTATTGGTTCAACGCCAGATACAACCGCCTTTCCTGCAGACCTGCTAGGTGGGTTGCAGTTTACCAGGAAAAAAAGGAAACACGACCCCCCAGAAAAAGTTGCTATTTTGTTAATATACAATTGATTTAATTTAAAACCTATTGATTGATTTGTAATATCTAGCTAACATTATATTGACGGTAATTATATGGTGTTTTCCTTACCCTATATATTTGATGTGATTGAACATATTTCTCCCATTTGAGCTAACCGAGGTCTAAATTTGGACAGCTCTTAGTAGGGGGGCGAAACGTTACAAGCTTATCTATACTATAACAGATAGTAGTGTAGGAAATATATCAAAACAAGCATTTCAGGAGTTGAATAATTGCCTTTAAAGTGCTAGTTTGTTAAGGGCACAGGCAAAAAGACAAAACATTATTAAAAATTAAAAAGGCTCTGAATATGAAATTTTACTTTGCATGAAAATAACTAATTGTGAGCAACAAACGCTAACTCAGTGAATATTCAAATATTGGTGGTGGAAATTTGAAGTTATTACTACTCAGAGGGTTCTCTGCTCCCCGAAATTATTCCCAAGTGAAAATTTGCTCGTCCATATTCGCTTAGAACGTAATCACAATAAATGGTTCATATATCCCTGTTGCTGTTTTGCAGCAACTTCAATAATTCAAAAATTCAAAATGTGAGAGTGGCATGCTTATTTTAAGGATTATAAACAGATAAATCTATGACAAATACCGTAGATGATCTTGATGTAAGGCTATGCTTACTTTTTTGTTTGAATTATCTTATACAAGGAAAACGTTTTAAGGCGTTGTCATCCATTAGAACACAACAAAATATTAAAAAAAATGCAACTGAAAAGAACTCAAGAATATCATACATTTTTCAGTCATAGCTCAGTTGACAAATATTGGGAGTTTCTATTCTCAGGTTTTGTGAAATGGAACATTACCTTGATTGCATTACTTACCACACATTGAAAAATTTCTCAAAGTTTCTAAATTTTATCAGTTTTTGTGACGATGACAATGATGTCGGATGGTGTTCCAAATCGTTGCTGCTCCATGTTTAATACAGAAAAGAAGGGTAGGTATACATACACACATGTTTTATAATTTTGTCTATTGCACTAAAAGTAGATCCACAAAACATATATGATATGATTATCTACATTTTTAAAGAATCTTTATGCTATTAAGCCAGTTTGAATTCACTTAGTAAAAATAATAGTTTTATTGAGTTTATTGTTGTAAGTTACACAGCTTATGTACAAGTTTATTGCGCTATTAGTTCATTCAATGTAAATGTCTTCAATGGGGTAAGCAGTCTCTATAAACTTTTGATAGAATCTCTGAAAGGCACGCCTGAAACCGAAATCAACATCAGTTTAATCAAGCGCCCATCATAAATCGCCCAAGCTACTCACCCCACGCTTTCTGCCACTGGTCTTGTGGAATCCACACCGCGAAATACATGACAAGCGAATCGCTGCAGTGTAGGATGCTTGGTAATAAACCCAAGGTAGCGATGATCTCGCGGATGAAAAGCACAAAATGATACGTTTTTGAGCGAGTAAAAGTAGTCTATACATGGTTCGTTTTGCTGAAAAGTACATATTGCTTATAAGAACAGCTACTGTAAAACAACGTCTCACGTTTCGTTTCCTTCGGTCCACCATCCTCAGGCCTTGATCTGAAACTTCTAATATGCATGGCTGCGGGTCCGGGTCCGCAGAAGAGCCAACCACTCGCCTAACTGCTTGGCACACGACACTAGTGCCTTTGTGAGCTAAGGTTTCAACAGAGCCTAAATATCCCAGTAGGTAGCGCTCTCGCCTTCCGTGTTCGCAAGTCGAATCCCAGTCGCTATAGTCGCTGTCCACGGCATACGCTGATGGAAATATTCCTATTCTAGCAGTTCGTAGATTTACTCCTGAAGATGAAACAATAACAGCTAATTAGTTTTCTATATAAGTGAGTGAAATGACGGTTTTTAACGGCACTGACAGAAGGCTGTTACGGTTCACTTTTGGGGTAACGGTAGCGCACTTTGTGAACGCGAAGTTCATATGTTTAATAGATAATGTATTTCTGCAGTTTTTCCGCTAAACAGTTATATTTCCGCAAGTAGCCTTTGGACATTTACTGCAAGGGAAAACACTTCGTGTTTCCCTTGGTAATTGCAAATAGAAAACAGTTCTTATGTTGGGATGAAAAAAGTTCTACTATACGTATATTCGGTACCGTTTAGCTGAATCTGGAGTATATGTGTACCAGACAGCTTCTCCAAATTTAATCTTGGATTTGATCATGAGTTCCGTTCCTAAAAATATTGTATGAATTTTTCATGAATCAGAAGAAAGAAAAGAAAATATTTTGTAACTACAAACGCTCTGCTTTCAATATTCAATGCTGAAATCAACTCTGGATGTCAAAAATAATGACGATCTTAGTAAGTTTTCAAAAATAGAAGCATGTTTAAAAAACAGTCAGTTGGGCACATATCTAAAACGCTAGCACTCGAACAAAATATTACATGATAAAGGTTGTTTTTATGATGGATTTATCGGGTGTTAGCTTATTTTATTCTGCTTGCAATATGCAGACGTGCCGCTAGCTTTAAGACTGATGGAAAGGACACTCTCGCGAGTTCTTAGCCTCGATGGAAATCGAACACAGGGACAGGGACGAACAAGGGTACAGTAAACATCGGGTCGTAACAGTAGGCTTTGCGTGCGATGTGAAATTGCCTTCGGGAAGGACTTTAACGGTCCTTGTGGCAACCTTACAGCTTTTGTTCGATCATTCATTTTCTTGACATTAAGTTATATTGAGTTTTAATCGATAAACCTTATTGTCGTATTACTTCAGATTCAGAAGTGTTTTGCCGTGGCCTGTATGCTTTCAATCCATGCCGCCCGAGCTGCTGCTCCTGTTCACCCAACTGCTACCGTCGGCCCACCATTCCGATGTCCCGGAGATTGATACCAATTTCCAGGAGATTGGGATCAATTTCCCGCCGAAATTTCTGGGTTGTTTTCCGCTAACCCATTTCTTCGCCTGGAACACCGTTTCGAGCTGAAATTCAGCCTCTGTTTTCAATTTGGTATCGTTCTTTATTGCATTACTGCTAAAAATATCCATTCATTATGTAATCTTGCATGCTCACCCTCATTAATTTCGAATGCGATATTTACGCATTTATGTTATGTTTTTAAGGTATTTTGCATGTCCGCCCAACGGACTCAAATTTGAAGCTCATCTCCGTTTGGGGGCGCCAAACGCTATTTGGCGCGATGGTTGGTTTGGCAGTAAGTTTATCAAATGTATTACCCTTGGAATATATTATCGTAGCTTCTTGGAGACGAACGCACTAAGCTCTCACTCACCAAACACAGGAAGATCAAACATGATTTATGGGAGGAAACAGTAGGCGTAAACAAATTCTTAATGAACTCAACAAATTGAGAATTCCCGAGAATACCATGTGTATTTTGTAGACTACCGACGTGTATTTGACTCAGTTGAATGGTTAAGTCTCTGGGAAGTGTTAGTGAACATGAGAGTCCCACCATACTTGACGTACATCAACAGGTGTATTCTGGTAGCTCAGTTAAGGTCCGTGTTGATAAAACTTTATCCAACTTCTTTAATGTCCAAGTTGGCGTTACATCAAGGTTCTATCCCGCCCCCTGCTCCTTTTTAACGTCTACGGGGAACACATTATACAATGTACCTTTAAAATTACAAAACTATATCTTCTTCATTCTCTAGTTCTTTCAATACTACCCTTCCGAAACATGGACTTCAAAAAGTGGATGAATTTGAGATGTGAAGCTATAGACAAATGCTGCGTATTAGCGGGACCGAACAAAGAGCAAACGCGTTCATTAGAGAAGAACTTGGCAACATCATCTATCAACGTATACTGCGGTATTTTAAACATATTGCAAGACGAAGAGATGATCTAAAACTACTTAGATGGTAAAGTAAAAGACAGAAGGTTCAGAGGTCGATCACCTTGAACTGAACCGAAATCCAAGAAGTGATCCATGCTGGATTCGATAGAGATAAATGGAAAGAGACGGGCAATGGTAGTCACCACACCCTTGTAAGGTTTCGAATTAAGGGGGTAAAGGGTTCTGGGAACGACGCTATGATGCTACATGGGTTAGACAAAAGCTGCAGAAAGTATAGAGGAAACAGTTGAAGTCAACCAAATAATCAGTCACGAATAAATATCAAAAGGAAGATTTCTCAGATAAAAATCAGTACTGTTTCATGTAATACATGAGACTACAATGTTTTGCCATTAAAAAGACCATATCGGTGTAAATTAGTAATACTACTAACTATAAACATGCATTTCTTAGGTATCCAGTGGATTAGTTATGAATTTTTAAAGAAGTAAAGTGATTGAGAGTGGAAATTTTTTATCATAGATCGACATTCTTTGCAAAAAACTGTTGAAAAATTAATGAGTTACATTCGTAAGAAAATGCTATTACTCAAACTGGAATTTTATGTTCAAGGAGAGGAATTCTGATTTGTAAAGAGAAATACATACATACAAAATAAATAATCGGTTCCTCTTCTACCTTATGGTGTAGGTAGAGAAAAGTGTTTGGAGAAGAATAAGAGATAAGTGGTAGACAAGTGAAAGAGACACACGTATGATTGGAGGGGGAAACCACGCTACGTAGTGTTTGCGATGTGAAAACACAGTGGCAGTTGACCGGATTTACATCAACATCGAACAGCTTATTTTGTTGGAGAGACAGTGTCATCTAAACATTTGATTCTCGTAGGCCGTCAACAACCGATTGGACATTCGAATTGGTTTCGTACATTTGTGCCACCTTCAACTAAGCGGCTCCTGCAGCATTTCTGCCAACCAGACGACCATCCTCATGGGTCAATCGTGGCCCAGGTCTGGAGAAAGTTCTCCCATTGGACAAAATAAATTTTCAGGAGGCTGGGTCTCTCTGAACTTCGCTCCTTCAAAGCTGCAGAATTGCCTTGCCTGCATGTCCTTATATATCTGTATTTCCTGGATAGCTTTTACATAGCTTGTAGATTCTTCACGTTTATATCTCTCCTTTCTAATAGTTAGAGCTTATCAAAAAATGTTGACTTTTTCAGTTTTAGCTAACAATAGTATGATTGTGAGACTGGAGAAAATAGTCACTTTCCTCATGTATTGGAGTGAATAAAGTGAGTAATTTCCACACCAGAGTAGGAAAAATTGATCATACTTTGGTATTTGCAATTTATCGTATGAGTAATTAGCGGTACAATTCACGGCTTACCTGAAGTCGTCGATTAAAAGAAATATCTAGTTCCACGCCATTTGTAGGTCTCAATATGAATAACGTTCACTTGATAACAAAGGAATTGTTTGTTATAAATATTACAATAGTATTATATATTTCTCTTGTTATTACGAATGCGAGTGCAATATTAAAAATGCTGTCAATATTAAAAAATAGGGGCTATTTTAGATGCATATAAGCTTTCATCAAAATGTTGTGCCAGCAAGAGCGTTGCAAAAGCACGATTTAAATTTAAATTTACGTATGTTTTACTAACACTTATTACATAAAGGAGAAACGTATATTTCTTTACAAACATTCATAGGAGAAAGAGCACAAAGACTGTTAACTTCCAATTAAAATACAATCTCAGCAACGAAGCCAGCCCGCATCGCTTTCCAGTTCCACGTTTGAAGTCCGAAAATCTGGCGCCTGGCCCAACGAGGCGGCGTCAAGCGCATCTCCGGCCTCATCTACGAGGACACCAGGGGCGTGCTGAAAGTGTTCCTCTAGAACTTCATCAGGGATGCCGTCACCTACAGCGAGCACGCCAAGAAGAAGACCGTCACAGGATGTCGTGTACGCCCTGAAGCGTCAAGGCTGCACCCTGTACGGCTTCGGCGGTTAAGCGAGCTGGTAGCTACAGAAACGAAACATCGTGCCGATAAAAAAAAACTGTGCTATATTGGCAGTGCAAACTACAAACTTTAAAGGAGTCTTAACTTTCATGTATACGTACATTTTGTAATGTCAGTAATGCCATTTAGCTTGCCTTTTAAGAAAATGTAATTTCAGTGGGACTTTCAAAGTTGATAGAACTCTATGTAATTATATTCTGTTCTATTCAATCGACGGTATTTAATTTGGGCTCGTGGCGTTAATAATCTGATACTGACGAAGTCTTTATCAAGTTTTTAAAATCAAAACGAAACATTGTCCAGGTATTAAGAATTCAATTTCTTGCGAAAAACTAAACTGGTGTCACTGCTTTCCGTATTTAGTACTTTGTCACAATCGTCGAGAGTTGTTATCATTAATTCTTCTTCAAAATTTTTCACTTTTTTATGTAGGAACTCTTTCCATCGTTGCATGTATACATTTATTTATATTTTTCCTTTTGCCTATAAACTCGCCACTACACACTAAAATCTGCAGAAAATAAAAACTGTTGGTATATTTACGTCTCACAGGTTTCAATAGCCTTAGTCACGCATGTCACCCGAATGTCAGCTAAAATTATTAAATGCTACATTTGTTAAATGAATACAGTTAGAGTTAGCGGACTAAACCCCTTGCTAATCATATTTCTAAGTTTAAATATTTGAACTTATCTTAATTCTCAGTATTCCAACACCATTATGCTAATTTTGCTCGCCACCATACCCTTTACTCACGGAATGAGACTAACGTACCCACCTTCGCTCCATAAATCATCGGCCTCCTTCTGCACGTAGATGGGGTCCCCAATCTCGACCTCGATCTCGTCCTCGTGCCGGGGGATGAACTTGTGCAGGCCGCGGTGCGTGGCCTCCAGCATCTCCACGTCGGGGTAGGGCATGCCGCCGCGGATGCAGGCCGGGGACATGCCCAGGACTGGCGACAAGGACTTGGGGCCGTCCGTCGGGGAGTGCGCCGTGCTGTGGCCGCTGTCGGCGTCCGTCAGGAGCCGCTCGGAGTCCGGGGAATCCGTGTCCCGCAGGTACTCGCACTTGAGCAGCACGAGGGAGCTTGGTCCGCTGCTCATGCCCCCCAGCTCGTCCGCCAGGGAGACCTCCCTCGAGAGCTGGTGCGCGTGGTACATTACAACTGCAGCTGGAAAAGAACGACTGTGAGCGCGGTTGGTGGGTACAAATCACTTGTGTTGTCTCTAAAAACTATTTTGAACGCACAAATACGAACGACAACATGCTAACGAACTGACGTTTGTCAAACTGACAACGAGTGAATATAGAATGTACAAGCTATTCACAATTATTTTGGATAGTGGCCGTGGAAATCTGACTGTTTAATACACAGTGGGCTATGAAACTTGGGGCCCCTTATCATCTGAGATTGCAACTTAGATACCCAGTCACATTGACGTATTCACTAATCTAAAATTGCTAATTATGTTACAAGTATGAAATTAAGAACTTTTTTTGGACAAGCCGCTGTTTAGGCCAAGCCAGCGCAGCGAGCGAGGTACATAAATACACCGAGTCTAAAGGTTCGCTTTCATAAGCGTTACATACGTAATTTTTTGTTCTACTGCTTTGAAAGCGTTTTCTCTTTTTAAAAACTGACAGTTTAATGGAGGAAGTGGGAAAAAGCCGAAGAGGTCATGATCAAACCAAAAAATGGCAATGTGTATTTTTATTTCGACCAATGGAAACACTGCGTTATTTTTTGTTGTTATAGTTATTACTGCTGAAAAGTAAAAGGTACTAGTACAAAAAAGTGGGTGTTTTCAGCTTCTAAACACTGCCAAAATTGATAGCTTTTCGATGTGGTAGAACAAAAATACCTCATTAATAGTAGGAATGCTACAATTATGAGCACTGCAAATGTTTAGATTAAGTAGAGCTCTCTAGCGGTTTTGCACTTAAATCTTGTTTAAGGGTTTGCGCAAGACGTATTTAGCGTTAGTAGATATTATTAACAGCTATAACCCGTTCGCTTAGAATCCCTCCCGAGTGTGGTGCACGTTTACCCCTCTCTTGAGTATTTATATGATTATTTTCCTCCAGATGCTACGTGACCAGCGAAACTAGTTAAATTAATTCCAATATTAGTATAATTGCAAACATAAAAGTGCGTGAACTATGTGAACGCTGCCCAATTATTATAATTTTTAAATCACAGCACATCAGTGTCTGAAATCTACGTCTTTTCCGGAACGACGTAATGTAAATTTAACATATAAACGTATGTAGAAATAGCCTTTTGCGCGTTGGTGGTCTTTTTTACTTAAAACCAATTGGTTTAAAAATGGCTATTTATTTTAGGAGCTATTACATTTGCTACACATGGGAAATTATTTGCACGTAAAAACAAAAATTATAAATACTTCACAGCAGGGTGGTACAGGAATCGTCTAGTCGTGTAGCAAACGTTTGCCAAGCTAGGTCCTGAGCAGGATGGGGTGGGTTGTCCGGAAGCGCCACTGGTTTGAGACGGTCCAAACCAGAAAACCTACAGGTGGCCGTGTAAATTCCTAAACCACTAGCTGTTTCACAAAAAAAAAATAATAAAAGATAGAAAACACCAAGACTCGAAATAACCTAGTTATTTATTTACAGTTTGTACACCTTCAAAATTCTGTGTCATACTTGGAAAAGGCAACACAATTCTGTGATTAAATGGAATAGTTTGTAAATGTAATCTTAGTGGTATGTAATGTACAAGATTTTATATCAATAAAGTCGAAAAGGTAACTACGATAATCGCAATTCGTTCGAGTACCGGTGTATCAACTACGATAGTGACTTAAATATAATTAAAAACAGCGATACCGGAATGCGGGAGAATAGTAAGTTCTAAATCGCTTGATTAATTAGGTAAATACTCTATCTAGTCGCGAACCTCTTCGAATTGGTACCATTTCGCCTAGGGGAGTGCTAATACACATAAAATGGTGTATTTACGGTGCTCATATTATGTGAAATGTCAAATTAATGCTCCCGGAGACCTCCGCCAATAATGGTTTAAATTTTGAAACACTGACAAGTACTTGAAAACTTGAATGCAACCAAAGCAGTACTACCAAACGTGAAGATATTAAATGCATAGAATGACATCCTATTCTACAAAAGTAATTGCACGTGATGTACAACGAAGCTATACAATATTCCGCATGTAAAACGGCATGAATTTCGCTAGCATATACCTAGGTAAGTACAATACATAAAGTAAAGATCATAGTGCCATAACGAACGATAGTTTCAGTTCAATAAGCACCAAAAGGTATATAACACTAGGTGTTGTAGATACCTGGATCGTGCACAGAAGGATCGCTACATCAACAGCTATGGGGGATAGCTATTAAGATGTCCACCAGCTTGAGTAACCTCCAAAGAGTCAGGGCTTCATCTAACTTTGCAGGTGAGAAACGTAGTCGAGTGCAGTCACCATGGGGAGAAGCCTTGCATGCGAACTATCACATGTGCTGAGGGGCTCGGATTGGAACGGAATTGTTGCTCCAGGTGCCTTAGCCAAGTAACAACAATGCTACAGGCATAATAGATCCCGAAAAATCGGAGAACGATACAGCAAACTAGGACGAGGAGGCCAAACTAGGACGAGGAGGCCTAAATACGAGACGTTATCGAAAAATGTTCTACGGCAACCATAATTTAACATACCAGAGTTGTAATGTGGCCTCGAGTAAGTAAATTGCAGAAATATATATTTATCCCAATACAATCGGATTCATTTTAGCAATATAACACCCATTTCCTATTTCTGGATGGCAGATTCCTCAAAGAACTATGGAAACTATATAATCCACTTAAGTGAAAATTCCCAAAGATCACATGCAGCTCCAAAAAAGGAAAACTTAAAAATGGTCGCCGGAAATCGTACTATCAAAACAATTTTCAAAATTGTTACTCAAAATTCCCTAAAAATCAAGGATTTTGCAAAAATGAGTATGCAACCAAAGCTACACCTAACGTATGCAGGTGAATCTAACTATATGAATGCATTTAAGCTAAGAAATTATCCAAACAATCCTTAACTGTATCTAAATGTAAAATTACACGTAACAGAGCGAATTTCTAATTCTCATGTTGTTTGATGTGTATTTAATAAGCAATATACAGTGATCGTAAAAAAGTTGGCATTAAATGGGAAACACTTTTATTTAGAATTTTTTGGAAAATAAAAACCCTGGCGATCGGAGGTTGTTGAAAAGCATTACAATTGGGCAAAACAAAAGTTGTCACGTGACATACGTTATCTGTTAAATTTAAAATTAATAAAATAATTGCGAAAGAAGTATTTATTAGCCAAAATAGAGAGAAAATTTAACAACAAAAAGTTGTTGACAATGTTGTTTCCTATCTGAATATAAAACTTTGGCTCAAAATAAAAAAAATCCAAAATTTTTAAAACATGTAACCCGAACAAAGAAAAATCTCGTTATTTAAACAACTGTAAAAGAACATTTACGGTATTTTTGTAGAATTAATTCATTAACAGGGGTAGATTAAAATTGTTATAAGCAATTTAGATAGATAATATTAATTTATCAATGAAATATATTTCTCCTAAAAGCGGCATTGTATCAAAAACGTAAAAATTATGCGAATATATTACTTTTCGGTAGATAATAATAAAAAATCTAAAGGAAGAATTAACATGTTCTATCGTTTTTCACATTATAAATCTTTAAAGTTTTCACATAAAAAAATGTTAATTTTAAAATTAAGTCGTGGTATGTGAAATTTGGAAAGATATTAAAAAAATTTAAACATTCCATTATTGCGAAAGTTAAAGAAAAAAGTTGTTCTTTGGCATTGAGATTGTTCAGTTAGCTAAACCTAACACACGCTTAAAAAATCTCATTGAAAAATTACTTAATTTCCAAAAAATGTCGCTTTTTAGATTTTGACAACTTCGAAAAACGCTATTTTCTAAGTAAAAATCACTCAGTATATCTGATAGGAGCTAAATAGGTTTTCAGAAGCGTAAATTATTGACGTAGAAAGTGTTTTTGAAAAATCAAAAATGAATATTTGTCCCATATATTGAGTATAAGCAAATTGGTTTTCGTACGAGTAGAAGCTTGGAGTATATGTTTTCAGCTGCTACGAGTCCAGGTCAGGGCCAACTTCTGGTTTCCTTAAACGTTTATTTTCCATAGACATGAACTGCAAAAATCAGGTAAGAGACAACTCATTGCTAATGGAGCTAGCTGGAAATAAAAAGGGTAAGTTAATTGATAACAATATAAAGAAGTAAGAGAAGTCTTGTTTCAGTTTCACGTCCGTGCCGTGCTTCTAACTACGTGTTCATCTGTTTAACTGCTATTTTTCAACTAATTATGATATCAACATCTCAGACTGATCACATCTGCCCCCACAGATTTCGACTTTAACGCTTGTATATATTACATATATTTAGAAAATAACACTTTATTATTATCTCGAAAACGAAAGGTACCTACTACAAAATCGGCGAAATGGCAAAATATTTCTCTATTACGAGTACTAATTGAATCTATTGCTAGAATTTCAATTTTTATCATTAATTAGTAGATAATGGCAAAAAGGTATCTCTTGGAATAGCAGTATACAAAATATAAAAGAAAATGGCAGGTACTTCCATTTATTATATCAGTTTGAGATTTGATGCCGCCACTTACTTTTTAATGAACGCGACAGAGGAGCTAGAGAATTCATATAATCAAACTTCTTCCCGCGCTGATTTTCAGTTAGATAAATCGCTTTGAGAAGATAAGTTGTATGTAGGTAGTTGATGGTTCCGTGAATGTAGCAGTTAGGAAAAGCTTTGTTGTGCCAACTTTGGAAAATTATAACCTTTGCCGAATACATCCAACTTTCCGAAGTGCAGCCTACCCATATCGGTTAAGTACCGTGGGATTTCATATCGACATCCAACCGAATATAATTGAAGGGACCCTCGTATCGTGACACAGCCCTGGAGAAACATCTCGTTGTTAGCGTGTAGAATAACGTCAATTCGCACGTCGATAGTCTTGAAGCTTTCCATTTTGGCTTAATCGAAGCCCAGCCGAGCCGTTAAGTACGGGGGCGAGGCCACAACTCTCGGGGCAGTACCGCCGACTAGCTTTTCGCTCAGCGCCCGGTGACAGAGACTTAAATTGATTTTCACATTTTGCTGTTGACTGAATTGTTACATCAAGCTAAATTGAATCTGTTTTTATGGCACTACACAATTTGAAAGTTTTGCATTCGTAAATTAGTGCCAATTTTGGAAATTTAATAAGTAAGTAAAGCAGTTGTGAAAAAAGATGGGGGCGTATCCACTTTATATGTGTAGTAACGCCTTCACCTTCAGCACTCTACATCAGCGTGTCAATATTATTTCCCCCTTGGAATTTCTTTACAAGCAAACAGCTGCTAGGAGTTTTGCTTATGGCGCGACATGACGTCACCAGCAGGTAGAGTTCCTAGGGATTGTTTGTTGTTATTCTTTGTTCCCGTACCTCACATACCTCACACGTTAAGCCTTTAGTATCTGGAACTGAGCGCGCATATTTTTCATGGCCGTGAAGATTGTGCTGGTACATAATCGGTAAACAAAAACTGGCTGGCGCCCTTAAACAACAGTTTTGACTATCTCAAGCGAGACGTCTTCTATTTCAGTCTGTGACCCCCCCCCAAGCTAAGTTACGGGACCCCTTTAATCGTAAACGCGGTTTTCACTGTAAGATAATATAAGAACGCTTTTTTAAATGAAAAATAATCAGAATTAAGTTCATACAATCCTAATTTCGACAATATGCCATATTTACTATTAAAATACCAGAGGTAATAAATCAGATTTATTAAATATCTCACAGACTGCATTCGTGTACATTTGGGTAAATAGACTACTTACATTACAGATCTGGTTTTTGTAGCAATAGATGGCATGTTATTTACATATTTAATGACTAAATCAAGTTAACCGTATATTAGATTTGCTCAGCCTGTTGTTGACTGTATCTGATACAATTTTGTTAAATAGGCAAAGGCTTTTATGTTCTCTGGAAATTTGTATAACTATCATGATATTGTTAGTTCGCTCTTCTGTTTTGCTTGCGTCGTTAATGCATAGACCCAGTACCTATATGACAGATCAGATTCAACTACAAATATTTGTAGCCTGTAGTAGCTCTATTGCATTTAGATGCAACTCAATTTATACCATTTTGGTTATCAGGAACTTACACACAATTTTTGCATTTTCAAAAATCAGATAACGCCTTGTATGTTTTCATTTGTTTTTAGTTAATTCTCCACATTTGTTATAATAATGGTTGATAAAGAAACTATATGATACACCTGGGGTATATTTTATAATGGCAAAGTAGAATAAATATTATAGATAAAGAAGTTTTACTTAAAATTATAGAATAGTATCACAAATGTTACAAGTATTTTGATAAATTTCATGATTGCAACCCTTTCGTTATTCGCTATTTTTCTACAATACATTAGGAAAACTTAATATTGATTTTTAGAGGAATTTGCCTTTCGCTAGTTTCGTGCTGCCAATAGTATTAAAAGATCAGCAAGGTCTTGCACTATAATGAAGAGATTATATTCTGAAATAATTTAACTACAGCGTTGGTTGTGATAATGAGAATCTCATGAATTATGCGTTCTAAAGCCAACATTCCAAAATGTCTACAATTATTTGCATAGTTGAAACGCTAAATTGGAAATGATTTATACATTAAACATTTGGTATTGAACATTTTCTTGAAGTCAGAACGTTTCATTTCAGATTTAAACCTAGAATTCTAACATTGCTTTGAAGAATCTCGCTTTAAAAGTCAGAAATTTTAAATTCGAACCTGAAATTCGAACATCTTTGAAGGTGTAGAAATTCGTAAGCTTAAATTCTAGAGTTTCAACTTTCCAGTTTTAATTTAGAAACTCACGATTTCTAATAAATTAGAACTCGCACTTTAAATCCATTTCCTTTCTATACACATTAAAGTTGGAGAAAGAACGATATAAAACGAATTGATGGTGTTATACTTGGCTTCTAATTCTGTAAATTAAAGGGATTTTTGCTAATTTCAGATTCTAGAATTTCACTGAGTGCAGCTATATTTTGCTTTTGATGGTGAAAATTTAACGTTATGGTTTCGTATTCCATACTTCATAGCCAAAAATTAGAGATTTTGAGTTCCAAAAATGTCCAACCAGTTCAGTAATCAAAAGCAAATTTCTTTAGATTTTTTAATTGACAGATATTGTTTATTTAGCAAGAAATATAAATAATAATGTTTAAAATCCTAAAATCCAAGAAAGGCAATAACACTTTATTGTGATTAAGTTTGGCTGTGGCGCGCATACCTCATTAATTAAAAGAGCGAATCTTTACCCCGGGAAAAACGTTAATATCAGTAAAGGTAATTTGATTAAAAAGCCTCTAAAGGAAAGCGTTTAAAAATTACAATGTCTACATTCTTTTAGAAATTGGCAATGATTTAACCCAAACCATAAATTAATACCGCGTTAAAGTTCATTCAGCTGTAATTATTAACAACAGTAATGAAGGTTGTATGAGTCATAATTACATGATTATAAATATGATATTAAATAGCTTTAAATTAAAATTTGTCACTTGAACATAGACCCTACATCAAAATTTACATCTAAGTATTTTTATTAATGTTTTATTATCAATCAGAATAATACATAATTCTATTAGCTAAAGGGCTGACGGACACTACATAAATTAGTGACAAGGGACATGATCAGGGAGATATCCAGCGATATCACCTGTAGAAACTTAATAAAGTAAACATTAACTTAAATTAGTTCACTTCGCTACAGTTTTTTAAGTGTCTTGGATTGGCACCTTTGAATGATTTCGATATTTGATTTGGAGGCACATCCCCATAGTTCTAGTCCATATGCCTAGATGGGTTTGATGATTGATTTATATATTAGGGTTTTGTTTTCCATATACACCCGTGATTTTCTTCCTATCAGCCACTGTAGTTCCCTTGTCTTGATTTCTACTTGTTTTCTCTTCTTTGTGATGTGTTGTTTCCAAGTCAGTTTGGTGTCTACATGTAGTCCTAAATATATCTTATCGTTTATGTTTGTGGTATCTGCACATCGTTTATTGTGATTGCAGATTTGTTCTCATTCACTTTTATTTTCGTTCTCATTCACGTTTATTTTCCACCTTTCCAGCCATCGTTGGAGGTTGTTTACATACTTTTGCGTTATGTTTGAGACTATTTGAGAATCTTCATAACAGGCAGCCGTGTCATCGGCAAATAACCCTGTTCTCACATTTTATGCCATCGGTTAGATCTGATGTGTACAGGACATACAGCAGTGGTCCAAGGACGCTGCCTTGTTGTACGCCTGATTTGATTCAAAAATAACTGAATGTTTCTCCATTTACCTTAGTTTGAAATGTTCTTTAGTTGAAGTATGATTTTGGGAGGTGGAATGCTTGATTTTGTAGATTAGTTCAGGGTACCAGACTTATCGATAGCTAATATCAAGGAAGACTCCACTACAGTATTGTTTAGTTTCAAAGGCTTTATTTATGATTTGTGTCATTCGGTGAACTTGTACTGTGGAGTGTTTCTGGTGGAAACCAAACCGATGATCTGGTATCCAGTTTTCTGTAAGTAAGTCTTCTTTTAATCTGCGAAGCACCAGTTTTTCAAGTCATTTTGAGATTACTGACAGCAAACTTATGGGCCTGTAAGAGAAGACAGGAATGTCATTGACCAGCGAAGATGAACCAGATGATACACAGAAAAACCAACAAAATTCCATGGCAACAAGTAAAAAGTACAAAATGGAAGATTATAAGATTTGCACTTAATTATGAAACCAATAAAATAACAATCAATAACAAGTTCAGCATACTAACAGTTGAAGAAAACAACCGCCAAGACGGCAAACCTCCCCCTATACACATATATGGAATAACGGACTATCCAAAAATGGTAGAGCAAATAAGAAACTGCCTTAAAGATGAACAGTATACTATGCAGAGCTTAGCTAATAACATTATCAGGATCAATTGCAACATTACAGAAAATTACCAAAAATTAGTTAAGATACTTAAAGGAAGAAAACATTATTCACCACAGCTGTCAACTGAAAGAGGATCGAGCCTACAGATCGGTTATTAAATATCTACATAACTCACATAACTCCCTCTCAACTGCAGAAATAAAGCTGCATTAACAAAATTAGGACACAAAGTGGGAAACATCATAAATGCTAGACACAGAACTACAAAGAAACCTTTAAATCTCTTCTTGGTTGATCTTGAGCCAGCAAATAATAACATGGAGGTATACAACACAGAAAAACTACAAAAGGTAAACATTAAGATTGAACTTCCACATAAAACCAAAAACGATATTGTGGAGTGTACGAGGTGCCAACTATATGGTCACTCCAAAACTTATTGTATTATACCATATGTGTGCGTAAAATGTGGAGTGTCGCACAGTCGCAGTTATGCATTATGCGGGGGTGACCATCCGGCCAATTTTAAAGGATGCGAATGTTACCGCAAGCTACTCTAGGAAAATCACACACAAAAAATGGTTAGTGCTATAAAACCAACAACCTCAAATAATATAAACACCAAAACCAACCCTTACTTGGGCAGTTATCAAAATAAAAATAGAACAGATAGCAGTGTAGCCAATACTTACCAAATCATGTTAATACATCAGAACCATCAAAGAACATTCTGTCACAATTTCTTAATGAATTTAAAGTCATGTTCAATCAATTAATTCAATAGAACAGCATGGTACTCAACATGTTAACAACGTTAATTAGCAAACTACTTCATTAATAGCTAAGTTCTTAAAAATAGCATTATGGAACGCCAATGGTCTTGCACAACACAAAGAAGAAGTCAAAACCGTTTTAATAAATAATCACATACCTACATGCCTTATTAGTCAGTGAAACACATTTTCCAGAACGAACATATTTTAAAATACCAAACTATGTAACATATAATACCAACTATCCTGATGATACCGAGCATGGCGGCACGGCAGTTCTTGTTAAAAGTACAATCCACCACTATGAATGATCAAAATATCAAAAAACCTCCTACAATCCACTGCAATAAAACTATCAACTTTACTATATGAACTGACAATTGCATCAGTCTATTGCCTACCCCGCCACAATATAAAAAAGAACGATTTTCATGAATATGACCAGACATTAGGTAATAAATTTCTAGCTGGTGGTGATTACAACAGCAAACATACAATGTGGGGTTCACGCCTAATAACAACCAAAGGTAGAGAATTGGTAAAACATTAGAAGACCATAGATATTCATTCCTAACAACAGGCACACCAACTTACTGGCCGACCGATCCACTAAAAGTTCCAGATTTAGTAGACTTTTATATTATAAATGGAATGAACACGACATACAGCAACATTATACCCAGCTATGACTTGTCATCTGGCCATTCCCCAATTATAGCAATAATTGAAACATTTGTACTATACACCTCACCTACACTACATAATACTTAAACAAATTGGGATACCTTTCACGGTATATTAAACGACATCATAGACCTAAAAACCCGACTCAGGGAGACAGAAGACATAGAGACAGTTACAGAAGCATTTATAAGCCAGATTAAAATGGCAAAGTAATCACAGACCAGCTGACAGACAGATTTATAACCAATGTGCCAAAGATTAAAAAATAAGCTCAAAGTAGTACGAAGCCAAGAATTTGAGCAATATATGTATCAAAATGAACCAGAACCGATAACTCCAATCTGGAAACGAAATAAGAATTCAAAAAAAACCTAAAACTCCTTCATTTGTATACACGAAATAGCGTGCTTCAGCGTGCAGCTGCGTAGCGTTTGCTAGACGGTTGACGTTACGCTGAGAATTTTCTGGCGTATTTTTACACCCTGCAGCTTGACTTGGCACTCAGTCGAAGTATACTATTCAAGCCAGCTTGTGGATCCAGATTTCCGAGCTACCGCGTAGATAACTGGGCCATTTAAAAATCAGCTCGGGGTATTTGAGTGAGTCGCAGTGTATCGGGTGGAAATTGGTTAGTCATATACGTAATACGGGGGACTAAATATCGTTAAGTTACGTCTATAGTAACGGCCAAGCCGGATATATAGAAGGCTCTACCTACAGTATTACAAGTTACGGAGTGGTTATTTCGTGGCAGAATCTCCTATCCTTGCTATCTTCGGTTCAAGTTAAGTAGATTTCCGGACTGCCCTATTTCCGGCCGCCACTGCCAACCCCAAAGAGCATTGTCATCTTTCCCGACCGTCTATGGTAGTAGTGTTGGTTTGAGCATCGTATTCGAAGGGGTAGCTCATCGTAGACCTTGCGACGACCATTTAGGACACGTTGTAAACATCCTATTCCGCTCTGTCAACTGCTAAAGTAAACGAATTGTTTGTTGTATGTACATTGTGCGTTTGGTAAACAGTGTATTGCGTAAGTAAGTTAATTCAACCATGAACTATTAGTGTTGCGTTTAACTGTTAAATTGTTCGAGTTGCGCCTTTCACGATTAGCTAAAGAGAATTGTTAGTTTCTTTAGGGCCACTGTTTATTAAATTATTAGCCTTAAGGCAGTTGCTTACCAGGATATTGACTGGAGTAGTTTGTAAAGTTAGCTTATACTATGGCGCGCCTCAAAAGGCACCTTTTTAAGATTGTTTATGCATGTACAGCTGCATTTAATATTTGCATAGTCAATGAACGTGTTATCACGTTTCGTCTATATTTCACTTTATGTTTGTTAAGAATTGTACAGCGGTTAGTAGACAGTGTAGAAATATTGTCAAAAGTAAGTGTCAGTGCCGAGCGCTGTCGCATACGTCTGCCGAAAGAAGCGATTCTTTTGTCTCGGATTCTGGGAGAAAACAAATGTGAATCCAAGTAAAGAATCCGTGGCTCCAATGCATGCTTTTATCTACCCTCAACCCAACTGCAAACCAGCCGATCCCATTTCCCGACTGATCCACTAGCCGTGGTTACTTGATTCAGGGCTAAACATTTTTATGTTGGGGGAAACGCAACTATTAAAAGTAATCGTAGATCATATTTTACACCCCCTTTAGTGGCTTATTACTCAAGTAAAGTTATGTAACCGACCACTTTTTCGCCTGTTTTGTGTTCAAGTACGATTTTGTCCAGCAACGGGGCATCACGAAATGTGATTCGATGCATAAATGGCCTTCATAAATGGCCCTCACAGTATAGGATACCTATAGAAATGCTTTATTTAATAGGTAACAACAACAATCATGATGGGTTCCCTGGCCTGAACCTATAGAGGGAAAAATCGTGATGCCTGCGTAACTATTCCAGATGAACCCTGAAGGAGTGACGAACCGAATGGGATTTTTAATATGAAGCTAAATATCCTGCCTAATTAACAAAATGGGAATTCATAGACTGAAAATTAAAGTTTCGAGGAAGTTTGTTATTTTCTAACCTGAATAACTAATGAAATTGTGTTTTTATTTAAATCCTGGACAACATTCATTAACAGCCGCCACAGCAACGCCCGTTAAGCGAGGTCTAGAAATAGGCGAAATACGATGTAACACGAAAGACATAATTCTATTAGGAAAAACAGATCTAAATCTACACGAACGCGCTCCTGTGCATGAACGCAACCAAAAGGCACAAAATTCAACAACAGATTGCGAATAAAATATTCAACCAGCATGTATCGACCGCTGTTAGCGCTAGCACCGCTTTTTCTAAACGAAATCGTGCAAGTTTAAAATAACGCTTTCGGATGCTTCTGTTCAAATCTCTCTCAAAGGCAGAGGCGCATTTATCCGATAACCCAAGAAAGCAGCGTTGTTTCAAGGCAATGTTACGTTCAATTAACTTTCTAGGCTGATCTAAAATCAATAGGGCTTTTCTATTTTCGGGGAAACTTACATCTGGCAATAAATACTCTTGCTTACTAAGCTTTCTCTAGGGCAAAGTGCTTCCACTTAAAAATATTCCAGCCGAATGTAAGTTATGTAGATATCTACATATGCGATTTATTTATATGTGCTAGAAATGTATTTGTATTTTGTATAGTTTATAGACGTCTATACGTTTTCTTTAGCTATTTGCCGGATTAGAGACACAGAGAACATCTTACAGAGAAACACACAAATTGGAGGAATCTCCTTGTAATAATTTTTCAGAGGGACTATAATAACAAATAGTTGATCATGAAATACTTAAGCAACAGGGAATACATGTTTGTTTAACTGTTTCCAGGGTTATATTTGGTTCCCTACTTCTTTAACTACCATTGAAGTTGAGCGAAGGTCATAATTCTGTTCAGTAGTGTGTTGTTTACTCTTTCTTCCAAGGACCTTCATTTGATATCCTATACTTGTCTCTACTTTAATTGGATAAATAATGTAAATATAAATTTGATAAATATGATTCATACTGCAGTTATAGAATACAGTAATTTGGAAAATTCTTGAAAGAAGTCTTATGGTTCTCTCATTGAAGAATTTCTTCCAATTTTAACATACGTAAACATATGCTTGCGTAGAAATATCTGTTGAAATTTAGTGTCGCATTAGCAATTCTAACGAAGTGCTTAACTTTGCATATGTCTAACAAGGCTATTTAAATTATATCGAGTAGTACTCCGAAAGTGGTGAATAATTCGAATATATCGTTTGAAGAAGTTCAATAAATGTTATGTTAACATTTTGGCTGTCAATTCGAACAAAATTACTTCTACATTTATTTAAAGATATCGAGTGCAAATATCCAAAAGAGTCGCATTAAGGCGATGTAAAGGAAATCAATAAATGAATTCTAATACGTCGTTTGAAGAAGTCGATTAAATATTATGTTGATATTTGATTGGCATATCAAACGAAACTTATTAACTTTAAAGTCCCAAGTCACCAGAAAGAAAATGCATCGTTTAGGAAAGATAGGGAACACTGTTACGCAATGTTTGCAATACCAAGGAAATTAGTTAATTTAATGCAACGCTTTGAATGAATGCCAATGTCTGTTTCAAGAAAATATTCTAACCATATATGACGACATCATTGGGACATACATAATAAGAATTAATATTGCTAACTATTTGATACATCCAAGAGTAATATTGGGATACTCATTGTAAATAAATTAAGGGTAGTTTTTTAGAAAAATAAATTTCACTAATTTAAGTAATAACCGAATTAACACCAAAATTAATAAAATTCCGAACGAGTCTGTATTCAGTGGTAGGTCAATTGGTCCAATAACGTCAACGAATGAATTTCAACAGGCTGAATTTGCAGATATTAGAAAAGTCGTCAAATAGAAGCATATAATATGGTGTAGCGATAACTACACAACTTGTATATATTTTAACAGCACATGACGAACTCAATCGACTGGCACAAAATTTGGACTGAGGAAACGTCTCATTAAAAACATAAGTCATGTTGTATTCGGCTAGACTAAGTTAGAATATGTCAGGTTACAATGGTTAGTCCAAGTTAGATTACGTTAGGTTAGGTTGAACTAATTCAGGCCACATTAACTCAGGTTAAGTTAGGCTAGGTCAGATTTGGCCAAATTACATTAGGTTGGATTAGGTCAGACCATTGTTAGGTTATGTAAGATCACATGGGTTAGTCCAAGTTAGATTAAGTTAGGATAGGTTGGACTAGCTCTCGCATGTAGATGTAACTTTCAGCACCGAAAAAGTTGCTATGAACATAAAAAAATGGCATATCACTGAAGACGAAAACCTGAGTGACCACCGTAATATAGAATTCTAAATGTGTCAAGACTCTGACACCCACAACAAAACTGAGTATAGTAAAGGATGGATAATCAAATTTAATCAATTAAACCTCGTAGTAGATAACATAAACAAAGAAATAACAAAGAAAACGAAGTCAGAACTAAAATATACTGTAAATGAATTTAATTCGATCATGGAGGCAGCATAAAATTACACTTTCAAAAAGAAATCTAAGAGAATCAAAAACTACCTCTGGAACGGAGAAATCGCCGAGGTCACGAAAAAATGTATAAATGCGAGAAGAAAAAAAGCAAAGAGGCAACGCGAATAGCAGGTTGACACAGGAAGAAAGAGACTTACTAAGAAGTGATTACACCAACAAGAGAAAAGCTCTTAAATTAGCAACCATTAAAGCGAAAGAAGAAGCGCAGAAAGAACTATGTAGAAGACATTTGGGGCGATGGATACCCGCTGGTCATGAACAAATTAAACCTAGAAATGGAAAAATAGCACTAGTTAAAACAATTATTTCCATCAGTTACAACTCACGCCTTGCAGCAAATTATGAGGTATTATGGTTTTATGGGTAATAAGGATAGACAGCTAAGTACAAGACAGTATGGCTTTCAAAAACGTAAATCGACAGTTGATGCTATGGCTTTAATTACGAATAGCAGAAGGGATAAACCAGGGAGATTATAGAAACCGTGACATATGCGTACTTATTTCGCTAGACATCGAAAACGCCTTTAATAGCGCACTGTGGAATTGTCAAGAAATTAATACAATGGGGAACACCGAGATAGTTGGTTGAAGTAACTACTGACAACTTCTCCGTCAGGTGGCTTGAATTACAAGAAGACCTCCATACCCAAATTACAAGTGGGGTTCCCCAGGGATCTGTACTAGGGCCCCTCTTCTGGAATATTTATTAAAACCCAATTCTCGAGCTAACCATGCGTCAAGGGGTTAGGACAGTTGGCTATGCAGACGATGTTGCCGTCATAGTGAGAGGAAGAACCGTAGCTGAGTTACAAAAAAAGGCAAACCGTGCCCTCAATAAAATTAACGAATGGGTGAAGACAAAAGGCCAAAAACTCGAACCACACAAAACAGAGGCTGTACTCAATGGAGGTATACATCGGTGATGTAACAATTATAACAGTAAAAGTTCTAAAATACTTAAGGGTCGTTTTCAATAAAAACAGTTCTATGACAAAGCATATAGAACACATATCTACTAAGTCTCAAAACAGAGTAAAACAATTGTCCAGGATCATGCCTAGCAAGGGGGGGGGGGGGGGGGGGGAAGAATAGGAAAGTTCTAGCAGCGGTCGCCTACGCAATAGTTCTGTATGCAGCCCCTATTTGGGTAAAATTATAGAAACAAAGAAGTGGAGGACCAAATTAGACAGTATTCAACGCACAATGATGTTAAGAGTCGAAGTGCCTATAGAACAACTTTGACAGAGGCACTACAGGTGATCAATAGATCTCATGGTAACTGAACGGATCCGCATACACGACCGAAATGAAAGAAAGAACAAAAAGGCATTAAGGGAAGAAATGGTAAATAAGTGGCAACGAAGATGGGCTGAAACACAAGAAAAATCAGGTTAGACTAACCAACTAATTAGATATATAGGTAGTGGGCAAACAGAAGATGCGGAACCTAGATTACTTTCTAGCCCAGTACCTCACTGGTCATGGCTGTTTTGGACCTTACTTAGTGAAAATCACTAAGGAAGAAGGGGCCGAGTGCTGGATTGCGAACAGATGGATAATGAAGAACACACCATGTTTCACTGCCCGAAGTGGAAAAAAGGAAGGATACCATTAGAACTGATGGTAGGAGGCATCATGTCAACTGAAAACCTGACCGAGCTAATGCTACAAAATAAAAAAATCTGGGACGTCATACACAAATTTCTAAAAAGTACAATGCAACAAAAAGAATTAGACGAAAAGATACGCCGAAGACAACTATAGATAAAAAAACATGTAGGTAAGATCACGTAAATAAAAGAAAATTATCAAGATGTACGTAACATCAAGATGAAGGCAGCTCCAACCTGAAGTAATATTCCAGTAGTTCCGAGCCGGAGCGGTTCAGGGGGATCACTTGTGAAGTTAGCTACACGGCATGCGCTTGCTACACCCCGAAAAAAAAAGGTTGGACTAGCTCATGCCACATCAACTGAGCCTAAATTAGGATAGGTCAGATTTGGCCAAGTCAAATTACATTAGGTTGGATTAGGTCAGACAATTGTTAGGTTAAGTTTTATTAGGTCAAAATAGATAGATTGGGGCCTCAATTGGCGAGAAATCCCGCCGCTTGCAGTCGAGGTCGCAGCGAAATTTGGACCGTGCGGGAAAGAGTTCCACTCCCGGCTCGGGCGTTCCAGGTTTCGTTTAGGTAAGATTAGCCCGACCCCATAAAGAATCTTAAATCCAAAAATTAAGATATTTCAAGTAGAGATACGAAAAGAGTTTGACTAGATCAAGGCACATGAAGTAACTATATACAGCACTGGCGGCGGCTTTTTAGGCTCCCAGGGGTTTCCTGCTGTCAACAGTCTATCTGCCATTAGAGCAAAGTAACTACTCTTTAATTGAAAATATATTTTATCAACTCTGTCGTTACTATATAACAATATCCGAGACGTATGGCAGCATTACATGAGTTACGTGTCAACACACTTGTTGGTATCAAGTGCACGATGCAGCTAGCAGCTACTGTGGGCCATTCGAAACGAAGCTCCGAACTTGTATGAGAATTACAGGCGAAAACTCGATCGCTACAGAATCAGTGATAATGCAGTTTCAATGTAACGCTGGGGCTCACGATCTTGAAGACGAGACCGCTGCAAACTCGCGAGCTTATCGTAATATTGATAAAAATCGCACTCTCGAAATGTAATGCAATAACAAAATTTGTATCTCAAAATCACTTAATTGAGGCGAACATCGGCAACCCACCAACCCTTATTAGAAATTCATTGACGTAACACGTGCTCGAAAGCCATCATCAGCAAGATCACAAACTGGACAGTGTAGGAAGAAGGAAACTTCAGCCTGAACCAAAGTATATACGTTAAATTGGCATAGAAATTAAATACCCATCAAGATCGAAAAGAAAACCACAATAAATGGAAAATATAAGAAACAAGAAGAAATAATTTCAAGCAAATACTGTAGAAAAATTCTCTACAGGAGAAAATATGCACTCACAATATATAGTGAAAAAGTTACAAGTTAGCTGCCAACAAAACCTTAGTAGCAAAAACGCCAGAAAGCAAAAGAAAACCAGCCTACTGCAGGATTGAGGATATAAATCAGGTGCCATAAATTAAGAAGAGAAAAACCTTGGCTGTAAAACAACATAACATCGAAAGAGAAATGCATATAAAAAACTAAAAGGGTATATAAGGATAGGAAATGGCAACAACTGCTTATAGAAATAGGTAACAACGAATGGGGCTATGGCTACAGAATCGTAACTAAGAAGTTCAGAGCAACGATTATAATACCTTTAAATAACAAACTGAACAAAAAATAATCGAAGAACTATTTCCTACGTCCGAAGAACTACAACAAAACGTACGAGAAGTAGAGAGTGCCGAAGTTTGAAATGGATGAACTAAATTGTACCACAAATTTAATAAATCGAAACCCAAGAAAATACCAGACCTGGATGGACTGAATGTCGAAACTGTAAAAGTTACAGTTGCAACAAGGCCGAAAAACCACTTGAGCTTATTAATAGAGCATTAGACACAGAAAATTTTCTGGAGATTTGAAAAGATGGTAATTAGACTTCTTCCTTTTATCATTATAGGCTAAGAGCCTGTTACTTACTCCACAACGTGTAGTTCTATAACGCCTCTTCGGCCGCGGGGTGGGTAGGTGGTTAACCTAACCTATCGAATTTAGGGACAGAATGCCCTTCTACAGGCGCCACAACCACCAAAGGTGTTTGTGTGGTGGTCGGAAAACTTGATATGAAACCAATGTTCGAGTGTCGGTTACCTGTTCTCATTGATAATAAGACTAAAACGAAAAATATATGCCGATCTGCCTTCTAGACTCAGTCGAGAAAATACTAGAAAGACCTTATAGTGGAGTACTGGAAAAAAGGCCCACGATTCCGACCATGATTTAAAATTTTTTTTTTTATATATACTTGGGGTCTGTATTTATGTCTGGAGGTGAATGTGACCGCACTATTTAATGGACGGGGGGATAAATTGGCCCGAAAAATGTGCAAAAATGGGTTTTTCACGGATGCCTTCGACAATTCAATTCGAAATAAAAAAACATTGGAATAAAAAATGGAACTATTCTGAATACAAACAATTTGAGCTTGGATTTACGAAAATCGGTTAACCGGTGCGAAAGTTACAGCCCTTTGACCGACCTCGCCCGTTGGAATTGTTTCTCAGGGATTTCCTACTCAGGGCGGTCGGTCGGATGCTGTTTTTGGGGGATGGCATGCAATTAGAGCGTCCGTTTTTTTTTAAATTTATATATTTACGGGCATACGAGAAGATGTGCCACGGGTAAGGTGTTTGGTTTAAAGGGGGCAGAGGGGAGGGGGGGCCGCGAAAACCCATTCAAACCCGCCTAATTGCCTCTGTAATTGGCCTATTTCAAAATCTTAACTCCAAAAAATCCCGCGTTGTGCCTCCTTTAACCAACACCAAGGATTTAAAAATGCGCGGCAAACAAAAAAATTATAGCAAAAAAAGATTTTTTATTAATTTTTTTTTAAATAAAATAGATTTTTTGGGGTAAGAAAAGGCGAATGGTGTTAAAAAAACTACATGATTGGACGGGAATTCAATTCCCCACAATCTGGACTCAGGCACATTTTTGTCCGGTGGTTAGGAGGGGGGGAGGGGGGGGGGTCAAAGTTCCCGGCCCCTAGCAGGGAGACGGAAAGGGTTACAGTGTTTACACTTGGTTCACAATGAAGATCTATCGTTCCTCTTCATAACATATTTGTTTCAATTTTCTACGTTAATTAGGGCCTGCAGGAGCCCGAATTACAAATTAGAATCTGCAATGCATTTTATGCCGAGTAGCAGCGGAATGCCGGGGGCGTGGCTTACGCTCATTGTTCTACTGTCTTATTGGTTGCAAAATAAAAAATTCCTCGATTACGAGGTAAATTAAGGGATATCCGGCCCATATGAGGTGAAAAAGTCATAATCAACAACGGATAATCGACGACAGTCAGCAGCTCTTCGAGCACTCAAAAATCTGTATAACATAATCAAGCTAAATGACCAACAATAACAAAACAAAGCTATTACAGTCGCCCCGTTTTTTATTTTCCACTGTGTGTGGCAAGAGCATACTCGGGAAATGCGCGAATAATAACAAAAAAAAGTAAGCGATTCCGACAAAATTGAGAAGATGTGGCCAAAATAAGGTTGAAAAATTTGAATCGTAATTTACCGCGCTCCTACACACACAGACACTAAAAGTATTTCAATGCGTTAGTGAGGTAGGTGTACAAAAGTCGGGAGTGGGAGCGTAAGCCACGCCCCCGTCATCCCGCTGCTAGGCGGCATAAAATGCATTGCAGATTCTAATTTGTATCTCGGGCTCCTGCAGGCCCTAATTCACGTAAAAAATTGAGACAAATATATTATGAAGAGAATGATAGATCTTCATTATGAACCAAGTGTAAACACTGTAATCCTTTCCGTCTCTCTGCTAGGGGCCGGAAAATTTGACCCCCCCCCCCCTCGCCTCCTAACCACCGGACAAAAATGTGCCCGAGTCCAAATTGTGGGAAAAAAAACTGCGTCCCATCATGTAGTGTTTTACACCTTTCGCTTTTTCTTACCCCCAAAAAGTCAATTTTAATTAAAAAAAATTAATAAAAAAGGCTTTTTTTGCTATAATTTTTTTATTTACCGCGCGTTTTTAAAATCCTTTGTGTTGGGTAAAGGAGGCACAGCGCGGGATTTTTTGGCGTAAGATTTTTGAAATAGGCCAATTACAGAGGCAATTAGGCGGGTTTGAATGGGTTTTTGCGCCCCCCCCCTCCTCCTCTGTCCCCTTTAGACCAAACACCTTACCCGTGGCACATCTTCTCGTATGCCCGTGAATCTATAATTTAAAAAAAACGGACACCCGACCGACCGCCCTGAGTAGGAAATCCCTGAGAAACAATTCCAACGGGCGAGGTCGGTCAAAGGGCTGTAACTTTCGCACCGGTTAACCGATTTTCGTAGATCTAAGCTCAAATTGTTTGTATTCAGAATAGCTCCATTTTTTATTCCAACGTTTTTTTATTTCGAATTGAATTGTCGAAGGCATCCGTGAAAAAACCATTTTTGCACATTTTTCGGGCCAATTTATTCCCTCCTCTATTGAATAGTGCGGTCACATTTACCTCCAGACATACATACAGACCCGAAGTATATATAAAAAAATTTAAAAAAAAATAATGGCCGGAATCGTTACCAAGCCATTCTCAGATTTCAAGTACTCCACTATTATACAAGGTAGGCTAATTAGAGCAATGGAAGAATGAGAAGGACTATTCGAATCCCAATGCAGATTTAGAGTAGGCAAGACAAATACAGCAAATAATAACGGATAAAATTGCAGAAATCTGATGACGTGCTTTTCAACACAAGAAGGCTGCCTCATAATCTCGAGACCTTTAACTTTGCTCGACAGGGAAGAAGAATTAAAGAAGTGGAGAGAAGAAAAACAAGTGAATATCTCATTCAAGTAATTCTGGGCTACCTGGAAAACAGAACGACAATCCTGGAAGACTATATAGTATTAAGAGAATGGCATGTGGAGTCGCACAGGGGTTATACTCAGTCTCCTGAGCTAGGGCGTGTCATCGTCATCAGTGCAGAAGTGCCTGAAGATACATAACTGCATCAATGCTCCAGCAAAGGGCGATTAAATAAATTGAAAAGAAAAAATTATAGATAACCCATCATAACAATAAGGTATTGATTCTAAACTGCTGAAGAAAGCAAAAAACAATAGATATAGGTGAAGGAAAAATAAATAATACATAAACATTTGATACGCTACATGGAAGTCATCTTCGACCGAAATCTGACGATGAAGGCATACATAAGCTATGCCATCTATAAAACAGAAACGATAGGCGCTTTAAGCGGACTTATGCCAGGTATCAAAGAGAAAAGTCCTGTCCACAGTGTGACACTCTATAATGTTATAAGGGAGAGAACTGAGAGAAAATAACAACACTGAAAAAGAAATTTTAAAGACAGAAAGAAAGATTTCAATCTCTAT
This sequence comes from Agriotes lineatus, assembly GCA_940337035.1. Taxonomy (NCBI): domain Eukaryota; kingdom Metazoa; phylum Arthropoda; class Insecta; order Coleoptera; family Elateridae; genus Agriotes; species Agriotes lineatus. Next base: position 68,799 of record CALNHX010004528.1, on the reverse strand, counting down.
TACAGGAGCCAGGACTTGACGATTTGGTTAAATAGTATGGAGAGGTGGATTACTTCATGATACAATCCTTAAGCGAATATTAGTTGTTTTAAGTATTACTTAAAACGGTCCAACAAAAGGAACAATAATGATTGTGATTATTGCGGTTAAACCGATACCGCTGAGCATATTGTCTGCCTGCGATGTGAGTAAGGGTAGGAAGTAATCAATAAAATGATAAAACTACTATTGTCTAAAAAAAGTGATAAAAGAAGATACCGTTTGACGCTAAATAAGTAATAATACAATAGTAGGATATTAGGTTAAGTTAGGTCAGTTTAGGTTAGCTTGAGGCATGGTGTGTTTACACACAGGGATAGATGATGCGGAACCTTATTTCGCCAAACGCTTCTGTCTATCCAAGAGTGTCGTGCGTGGTGAAGAGCCACACCCTCCACAAGGTTTGCCCTGGGCTTTTCGTGGTCAGAAACACACCACATCTATAGGAGCTGACCTCGACAATAAAACCTGTTCCGAGATCGGGTAACCAAACCCGGTGTATAAATAGTAAGAAGCTGATGATGGTTACGGGCGGAAGCAATGGAAGGACCCTATAAAAACGACTGGATATGAACACGTACTATGATTTTGTTTTAATTTAAACGGAAACGGGAAATATGGAGACTACCTAGGCAATGGACGTGAAACCTGGCAGCATGTATAAAATGTATGTACAGACTCGGCAATCGACAGAGAGATCAATAATGGATATACTGAACAGGGGTTCGGATTCCCTCCAGTTTCGGTCGGTATGGATGGTGATCAATTAGGCCTCCCCCGACCGCCAGCCAGTGACTACAAGGAGTGAGAAACTGTAGAGAACCAGGCGGACGAGACTACTGGAACAAGACGTTAGCATCATCGGTGGGAGATCAGGCCCGGATACTAGTAACAGCGACTGGAAGTGGTATAAGAGGAGGTGGAAGGCAGGAATACTGGAAATAAGTAATAGCCCCATTTAGAAAAAAGGAAAGTATTAGCAGGACTTTCCAGAAGAGAGTCCAGGCATGGAGATGCATCGACCATAAAAGAGAGGCTCAGAAACTGAAGACGAAAAGTAGCCCCCCAATGACGATAAGACCAAATCAAGCTGAACCTAGCGAGATACATAACAAAATTAAAAAGAAGATCGATGAATTACTAAAATACGGTAAAGACAATTATAACGTCCATAAAGAGGTTAAAACGAATGGCAAACGACTTGGGTATAATGTTATACAAGACTATCAAAGCAAAAAAAAAACGAATGGAGCTGGAAAATGATCTCCAAAAATACAGAGATAAACACAAGATCGATATCGCTAACAAGAAAATAGTAGCAACTAAAGAGAAGATGAAAGAAACAAGAAGTATGAGACCGCAGAAGGGAAATAAAGTGGAGGTTCTGATGATTGCTACCCAAGAAGCTCAACGAGGTAGATATTCTAAATATAGATAAAAAGAATGTGAAGAGAGTACTTTCAAAGTAATCAAATAGAGAGAGGAAACCCTATTGCCAGTGGTAGGGGGAGCAACAAAGTACAGGAAGGGAAACATGTAACAAAAGGAATACAAAACCTCTGAAATCAAACCAAATATAGGTACGGGTAATACCTTGGCCCCAGTGCCAAGGGAGATTAAACAGAAAGTTGGACTGCAAAATATGGGAGTGAACAAGGTAACTGAAACACGAGAAGGAAATCTTAGAATCACCCTTAATAAAAGAGGTAGGGGCAGCGCAAAACCTCTAGAAAGACAACCAAAGAAAGGCTAGGAGAAAGAGATATAGCCACAAATGAGGTGAGCCAAAAGACACAAACAGTAATAAGAGCCATAAAAAATGTAGAATGAGGAAGAACCAGTGGGACGTACTCTGAAAAAATCAAATTGACTACAATTAGTATCACTAAGAAACTTTCCACAGCACTACTAAATATAAAAAAAGTAAATATAGAATGGGTCAGGTGTGGGGTATACAAGCTTATAAACTCGATTAGGTGCTATAGGTGTCATGGGTACGGCTACACGTCCAGAGAATGTAGCGAAGAGGGAAGAAGCATTGGAGGCAAATGCCTGAGGTCCCCATAGGTCCCCATAGAAGGGGATAGTAGACGAACTGATGCATAAGGGGATTAGCAGAAACCTGGTAAAGTTAGTGACCAGCTACTTTAAGGACAGATGGCTGGAGGGAGTAGACGGTAAAGGCATGGAAATTACAAGAGGCGTCTCGCAAGGCTCGGTACTGGGCCCTATACTATGGAATTTTTATTACGATGAAATATTAAGGACACAGGCAACAGGGCGCGACTGTAATAGGATATCCCGATGATATTGCACTCATTGTACAAGGGAGAGATGTTGAAGAGTTAGGAGCAAAAACAAACTAAGCCTTAGATAGTATAGAAGACTGCAGAAACGATAAAAAGCTGAAGCCGGCCCCGTACAAGACGGAGTCAGTACTTCTTATTACTAGACGAAAAATTAGAAAAATAGAGGTACAGTTAAACGGTGTCACAGGCAAAACACGGAGGATCGCTTTCAATCGGGACATGACACTGACATACCACATTGAGCATGCAGTTAAGACAGAGCTAAGAAAATCGTACAGCAGTTAACATGGTTAATGCCTAAACGGAAGAGCAAGAAGCATTAGCAAAAGAGTCCCGGCCTGCGTGGAATATTTCTAATATTTTAGCTTTTCTATAATTATATTGTATTTATTATATTTTTTTTTATTACCTATGAAGCTATAACCTATGACTATGATAAGACTGTCTTTTTTGTTATTTGTAGTGATAGGAACATGGATTTACTAGTTTTTAAGCTCACCGCATAGGTGGCCTTGTTAAAATGTTGTGCATTTCTAAAACTGAATTGTAAACAAAACAGTTTTCCATAAATTTATTTTTTCAATATTTTCTGAATATTGTTTTGTAGCGATGTAATTTTGCCTTTCCTGCTTTTTGACTTGAAAATCTTACATAGAGCTTAGAGCACCTGCTCATCATCTACTTTAACAGTTATTGTATTTATTTATAGTGTATTATTTAGAGTTGAAGAGCAGTGAAAATTAAGTAAAAACTCGGTAAACATATCTTAATGTTTCTAGTAATACTGAAATTACATTAATTCATAACGAAAAAATTACATTGCAGTCGATGGGATTCGAACTTGCGCTTCCAGGGGCAATCCGAATGCTAGCCAGACGCTTCATTCATTCACCTAAATTGAGTTGCCTGTTGCTTATATTTGCATTATAAAAGATACGGCGACGACGAATTGCGCCTGATCGTTGACGATGAAACGGCGATAGACTCTTTGTCGTTTTACACAAAAATAATATTTTTTTTTATTTCCGCCTGTTGTTTTTATTTCCAATATCGTTGGGCGTTGAGAGCGGGATGGAGGAGGTTAAATATTTACTGGACATTTTTGAAGGGATCCACAACAAAGAGTTCGCGCTCTGGACCATTGGGACGTTTCTACGCCGCTGCTTGGGTGGTGCATATCGTACTACATCGACGGAAGCTTCAGATGTAATAACTGGGACAATATTGACCTAGTAGTACAAGAGAGAGAGAGAGAGAGAGAGAGAGAGAGCACATGTATATCAAGACTGAAACAAGAAACAGCATACCAGAAATATGGCAACAAAGGTGAAACGATCAAGAGGAGAGCATGAGGAGGTGTACCTTCATACCACACAATTCCTATCTGGACGTAGATGCTTTGCGGCGTACTCCACCGAATTGGGAAAAAATGATGGATGCAGGTATTGCCACCTACTAGATACGGTAGAAAACACAATTTTCCACTGCGCGGGATGGGAAACAGAAACACGACGTCAACGAAGCAAACAGGAGAACTCGCCTTAAGATAACAACACAAGGCGAAAATGGATAAAAAGACAGGGGCCACCCTGAAGTATAAGAGTGTAGTTTTGGGGTGGAAGTAATGGAAAAAGAGCGGTTCAGGTGCGCCGCATTATCTAGTGTAGAACACCAGCAACGCCCATTAAAAAAAGGTTAGGATAGGTCAGGTTAAGTGAATTAAGATTAGGTCAAGCAAGTTAACATGGTATCGACCGACTCAGCTTGTGCAAATTCAGAAAATATAGTGATTGATTAACGTAGCAATGTAGCAATATATAACTATTATGTCACATACTATTCATCTATTACGTAGGGTTACTTAAAGTTAAAACTAATCCCTTCGAGTATTAACCGTTCATTTCGTTCAATAGTGTCTCTAATTTTTACCAATTGACTACGTTCTTAGACACTAAAAATACAATAATCGGAGTTTTTCCTAAGAGTAGACTATAAGTATATGAGTAAGTGGAGTCCATAAGAAACGCGATGAGGTTTTCGACGTTTTTACCCTACGAGATTCGCAGCAGTTATTCCATCCCCGATTTTAATAAAAAAGGTAAAACAGTCTTCCCGTGCATAACTTGAGGATCAAACACCATGTTCCTATTGGTAGCTGTGAATTCACTATACTTATTCGGCATGTCTGACTGCTTTTTCAAAATTAAAATGGGAATGTGCGTGTATATCTAAAATTCCTCACAAATATATCGTTTCACTTTACTGAATGAAAACTAGGTTAGCATTTGGTTGACTATTCGATTAAAATTAATTTTATTGAATGAATACTATGTCGGATGACTAAACATTTTACGCTGTGATTTTCAAAATTTGATTTAGAAGCTACATCAAGTAACCTAACGCATTGTTGGTAGTAAATATATTGACTGAAAATACAAAATAGAAGTTACATCGATTTAATCCACTTACTAACAATTTGAATCATTCAGCAGCAGCAGCAGTTAGGAACTAGCTATAGGGAAGCAACTAAGAATTTAACTATTTTATTTGAAAAATATTTATATGCGATAGAGATTGATCATTCAAATTTGATTGCGTAATAAGACTGGAGCCTCTTGTAGCAATGGAACGAAATATGTACGTTTATGACCGGATGAGTTTTAAGGGATGTGATGAGATACTCAGGTCGTTATCCACGACATAGCAGTTTCCATCCATCAATGACTTTAATAACGTATGTAGAACAGCCTTTTCCTGCACGACGTGAATCGATGATTGATACTTGTGAACTCAACTTGGGCATTTCGCAACAAGAAATGAACGTCTGAACCGTTTTGGGCAAAGGAAATAAAGATGGGAACGTTTAGGTTTAAATTACCGTGCTGCGGAGTTCGCAAAATCCCACTGAACCATCCACTTTAATAGCAACGCGTTCTTAAATTATGGAGCGGTTATAAATGGGGGTACATGCGCCAAATAACCAATGGTGGTATTTGGTCGACGATTATAAAACCATGGCTTGAGGGTAACTCACAGTGTCATATGGATTTATTTGCACTAAATTAGTGAGTAAATTTGAAGTTATCGAATGAAATTTCTACAGTTCGTGTTACTTCATTCAATAGATACTGATCGTTGATTTTATTTAATATCTAACGTTGATTTTTACCAATTGGCTCTGTCTATTTATTGCCGAATAAAACAGTTGAAGATTCTTGCAAAAATAAACGAAATAAGTAGGTTTGCGAGTGGGTGGAGTTGCTAAGCGCTGTGCTGAGGTTTCTGGACCTTTATCTTATGAGATTCGCAGCCCACATTCCACGTCTCATTCCAATAACCTATGTAAAACAGAAATTTTCTACATGACCTGAGGATCAATGGCTAGGTTGCTATTGATACTTAGAAATTCACTATATTTGTAGCTAAGTGAACGCAGCAACGGTTTGGTGAAAAAAGATATAGATTGAAATTGCTACGTACAAATAAACGCAAAGCGGGGTTAGCAAATCCTATTGATTCATCCACTTTAACAAAAATGGGTGGTTATTGTACATTGTTGTACATATAAGGGGGAGGCGTTTTTTAGGAATAACATCTCTATAGTTGCCAAAGGCGGCTTGAGGGAGATGCTGGACTTTTGTGGCCGTTGGAGTCTGTAGGAATCGAACTATATTTCCTGATCTCAAACAACTAGAGGTTTTACCACTGAGCCACCCCCACTACTTCAACAAGCGTGCATATCCCCAAATGCGAAGTATGTTGGTATTTGGTTGATAATTCTAAAACCATATGGTATTATCTCCTCTAAGTTGGTGAGTAAATTGCAAAGCTATCGTTTGAAGTTATCGAACGAAAACTGTGTTGCCATTTTGTTGTCTATTCCGCCTTTTCTTTGGAAATATATAATAATGATGTACGCAATTATGTGAAAAGAGTTCATGAATAAATTGGGAGGTATCGAATAAAAACGGTGTCATTAAAAATGCAGAATTGCACTATTATTTTTACAATCATACACCTAGTGTAGTGTATAAAGTATAAACAGAACTTTTAATATACGTTATATTACTAGGTCATGTTGATTGATAATGCAGAGTCGCCCGATTATGCTTATATATTGAACCTAGTCTAGTGTATAAATAAATGTAGAAATTATTTTTAATGCAGTCTTAACCATAGCTGCGTTCACTTCTTTATGAGTAGACGTAGGCTACAAATATCTTAAAGCGAAAGTTTGGTCTGACTTTTCTGCTGACAAAGATCATCCTACCCCAAATCAGCAACAAGGGTGCAATTATCAAATTTCCATTCCTTCAGTAACAACCAAAATTACCAATCTGGTTGTCTGAAACAACATAACCTATCTATTTCTGCGTCATGTACTATGTAAAGTAATTTGAGACAATATGTGCTGACCATTTCATGTGATTATCGATATAGAAACTACGTAAAGTTATGTTAACTGTTTGAATCATTCAGTAATGGTTACGAACAGATATTGAAATAGAAGTAAAAATTGTTTTGTTCCAAAGGTAATGTTATTTAACAGATATTGATCGTTGATTTTATTCGATATTGACGTTGATTTCATTTGATTTTAAGACCACTTAGCGTGCAAATGCAATATCTGAAGCTTCTTCCAGAAATAGACAAAATATGTAGGTTTACGGGTGGGCGGAGTTGCTAAGAGATGTGATGAGGTTTCTGAGGTCCATCCCATGGGACTGTCAGCTCGCATTCTATCCCTCACTTTAATAAACTATGTAAAATATACTTTTTCTGCATGATGTGAATCAATGACCAATACTTGTCACGATATATCTTGGGCATTTGCCACATTAAACAAATGTCTTATATAGTTTTGCGAAAAGTGAAATAAAGATGGGAATGTTTAGGTTTGGGGCCGAATAAACGCACTGCGAAGTTAGCAGATTCCCACTGAATCATCCACTTTAACCGAATCGGGCGCTTAAATAGCCAACTTAATGGTTACAAATGCGCGTGCAACCCCAATTTCGCCACCAAAGCAATAAACAACAAGCACATACATTTTTTATTCTTGGGTATCTCTGGGAGCTTCCGCCGCCGTCGCTCGCCGGCGCCGCCCCAGGGCCCCGCCGCGCTTCCTCGGGGTGTCGTGGGCAAGGGGGCCTCGGCACCCACGGGGGCGGGCGACGCGTCGTCCCCGGGGGTATCACAGTCCGTTTCGACATCGCTTTTGGAAGACGTGGGGGAGTCTTCATCGATGAGCACGTCGTGCACCAACCTGAAACAGAGCACCTGGAGAACGCGTCGGCGAAGGGCCTGGCAACTTACGAGTAAAACGGTGCGGGCGCTTTGATGTGCGAAGGCAGCTTTTCGAAGCTCTGTCTAAATTCCTCGAACTCCGTGTCGGCCATGTCTGTTTTCAACCCCGATATCGATTACATGGCGCGGCGCTGCCACCCTGCGCCGCCGCCCTGTTGCGCCCTCGCGTAGCCTTCGGGTGCAGGAAAGGTCCGGATTTGCATCTGACTTATGCGTGAGGCGTTTCGGATCCAGATTACATTGTGTCGATGTAATTAGCCTGAAAGGGATGGGGTCATTCTAGTTCCGCTTGATGGTCTTAGCTGATCTGCAGTGGCAGCAGCAGAACTACTGCCCTATGAACCTGACCTAATTTATCATTTAATAATGACGCTGCTAACTATCCCGATTGCCAACTATCTCGAGCGAGAGATGAAGTGGGCTACGTTTTATTAGATTATGTTTTAATTATTGTATCGCACAGATTCACCGTAGAGTGTTGATTTTGAGAAAATGTTGCAGTCTCTTTAATACCAAACAGGGCTGGGATATATCATATATGTATGAGATTTTTGAAATATCATTGTATCGCTACACGAATAGGTTCGAAGTATGGATATATACAGGAAGACCCAAAAATATGTGGACATGGTTTAAGTACAGATTTGTAGGCGCAAAATAGGAAGGTGGATTCATATAATATTCGTAGCCAGACTAACAACAAGCAGTTGTCGCACAGATAATAGTATATTATGTTATTAGGAGCAAAAGTTATATTTTATGTGGCGAGGCTGGACGGGTTATCTGCCGAGCTTGCGAGGCAGATAAGTTCAGCCGAGCCACATAAAGATACTTTTGCTCTGAATAACATATAGCATTTTTTCTTCAAAGGCTTATAAGAAAATCCGAAGAAAATTACTCTATCTCGTCAGCGGCAGATAATATTATTTGCCGCTGACGAGCGGCAGATAATATTATCTGCCGCATGGCAAAAAAGTGACAGTTTATCATTATCAATCCAGCAGTATAATGCCACATTCTACTGCCGTTTGAAGAAAAAAAAAATATTGCCTAGGTAAATATTTAACCACATCATTAACTTCAAATTTATCCAATTTTGCAATTTCTCTAAACAATCGTCTCTCACGTGAGACAACTCTGTTTACAAATGTCAACTAAATTTGTCATTTATCAATCGTGTCTAGCAAGGTTAGATTGACTACACAATGAAAAATATTAGAACACGAACATTTCGGAAGATAAATCTACTTTCGTTTCCAACAATTAACTAATTAAATTAAAAATTAACTTAGCTTATTTTACTGGAGATCTAGCAGAGTGCGACTAACCTCCAATAAGCAGCTTGACACTGACATACGACTACTTGATTGCATTGTTAAGAATTGAGAGCCAACTATTATTTAAATCAACTGAATGTGTGGACACGCATTCATCTTTGCTCAGTAAAATATATGCAGTTTTTTTTTTAAATTTACGTCTAGTTGATGTCGATTCTTTAGATAAAATCTTTGTGTTATGCCAATGTATTTTGCGGTTGTTATTGGAATCATGTTCTGCTATTTTAGATTTTGTCAATTTGATATTTCTTTATTAAATTTTGGTATTCTTTAATCCTAACCTCTAAAGACCTTGATGTTTCAGCGATATAGTATTTCCCGCATTCACAAGGAATACTACATATACAATTCTTTGAATGTTGTTCTTCGTTGAACGGTTTTGTTTTTGTAAAGATCAACTGCAAGGTGTTCATAGTTTTGAATACTGTCCTAACATTAAACCTATTTTCAATTTGTTTAATTTTGTCAGATATGCCTGAAATACAAGGTATAGTAAGACTGTTGTATTTCTGAATGTAATTTCTCTGCACATGCGTGTTACTGTTTCGTGTATCGAAAATGTTCCGAACAAGAGTCTCGGGATAACCGTTATCTTTTAAAACACTTACAATAATTTTTTTTTGAAGATTTCGTTATTTAAGCAAACAACTTTGGTTCTATTATAAAAACTTTAATAATTGGCGTTAAAATGTAAGTAAAGGGTGTTTTTTTAGAGGAGAAGAACTTTAAATTGAAATAAAACACTGGAAAATGTTTTTAATATCCATGAAATTGGCGTTATTTGAAAAATATGTTTATGGCATTACTGTTTGAATTTGATTTCGGGCATGTGACCGCGCGGCTGGCGCGTACATGACGTAATCTGGAGGTCCAATTTTCACACACTCTTCGCAGTAACTCAGGCTGTATTTCGACAATAACGCGACGAATGTTAGCTTTCAAGTGCTCAATTGTTTCCGGTTTATCGGCGTAGACATGCGACTTTACATATCCCAAAAGAAAATAATCTAATGGCGTCAAATCGCACGAACGAGGTGTCCAGTTAACAGTTCTACGAAATGGATCTATAAACTGGCCACCTGCCGAAATACAGCCTGATTTACTGCGAAGAGTGTATGAAAATTGGACCTCCAGATTACGTCATGTACGCGCCAGCCGCGGCGGTCACATGCCCGAAATCATATTCAAACCGTAATACCATAAAATTATCTTTCAAATAAAGCCAATTTCATGCATATTAATAACATTTTCCTGTGTTTTATTTCAATTTAAAGTTCTCCGCTTCTAAAAAAAAAACACCCGTTACATATTAGTGTTGGTTTTCTTTTGGTATATTGATATTTCAAGTATCGTCATGGTTTCTGGTGATTATAAATGCTTTTACATAAGTTCTCTTTGAAATATTTGTTAAATTTGCCACCTGGTTCTGATGACTACATGGACTACACAGTAGTCATGTCATTTAGTGAATGTCAGTACTGTCACATATCCAAAGTTTCTTAAGTTTTCTTGTGGTGTTTTAATTTTTTCTATCCCCACTGATTTGTGTTAGTAAATAGTAGTTTGTATACCAAGGCACTGAAATTTAGATTTTTATCACGAATGTGGATTTAAATAAACCATCCTTGAGGTAATAGTAATTTATTATACAAGACGATAAAGTTAAATTTTATCCACAAGTGAATCGTTTAACGTCGAGACGAAGTCGAGACATTAATGATTTAAGAGTGAATGTTGTTGGTGTGATTTTAAAGATCTCATCAAAGGCGAACTTTCTGGAAAGGTTGTGAAAATGTAAGATTCGAGGGGACGAAAATACGGGGGTTAAAACGATTTTTTGGACACAAAAACGTTCGGTGCTGTTACATCGCATACTTTTTGAAAGCTCCAAATGTGATTTGGGGCTAGTTTGAAAGAGGATGAACCAACACTTATCGTACTGGCTGGTTTTTGGGGTCTGTGGTGCACGGGGGCGAAGTTACAGGGGTAGAAAGCTGAGGTGCATTTATAGCAACTTGGATGTTCGCATAACCATCGTCGTAAAATTCGTCAGTCGAATTCATAAGGAGGAATTCTTGCAGGCAAGAAAAATTAAGCGCAACTTTTCTACAAGAGATTTGGACCCTACTTGTGGTACGTCAAAGCCAGTGTATATAAATCAGTCATTATCTCCTGATAATAGAAAATTATTTGCAAAGTGCCGCGAGTTCAAAAGATCTAACAGTATAAAATATCTGTGGATTAGGAATGGGAAATTCATGATGAGAAAAAGTGATTCCAGTCGTGTATATGTAATCAATTCTATTGCTGACTTTAATGATGTACATTAAGGAAAACAAATTTTATTTAAATGTTTGGTATCGAAATTTATTTTTTTACCGGAAGGTTAAATATATTTCCTTTAAATTGGAATTGTTTGCGATTAAAGGTCAATGTAATATTAGATCTTTTCCCACCACTTTACATAATATTTTTAATAATGATGTTTTAATTTCTCTGGGTGATTTTGTTCTTTATAAAAGAATAAAATGTAAACACAGGTACATGTTCTTTTTGCAGATTTTAATTTTAATTCATTGTTATACATTTTTATTGTTTTGTGGTCACTGGTTATATGATTTGCTGTATGTACTAGTAGTTCTTATTAATTTCAATAATTTCGGATTGTTTGTTATACATATTTTAGTTTTTGATAACATTACTGAGTTAAATGTAGAGAATAGTAATTTGTTATTCTATTTGTGGTGTATTGCCAGTGCAGAAAGAGTACTTGCATTGCTCAAATGTGTGTTTTTTTTTATTTTACTTTCAATATGTGATATTTTATTCTTTTTTTGTTTAGCAAATGACTAATTACGTTAATGTTGCTCATTTAAATGCACGTTCTCTCAAAAACAATTTTACAGAGATTAGGGAGCTGCTTCTATCGTCCAATTATGATGTTGTGGGAGTGACTGAGACATGGTTGTCACCCAGTGATTCTGATGATCTCATACACATTCCGGGCTTTCTGGTTGTTCGAGGAGATAGGGCTACCACAACCTGGGGCGGAGGGGTATGTGTTTATATTAAAAATAATATCAATTATTCAGTTGTTTCAATCTCAAAAAATTCTGCAGCCATCGAACAACTTTGGATCAAACTAATGTTTAAAAATACAATTTTGATATTTGGTACAGTTTATAGAAGACACGAGTATTCTTATGCAGAATTTCTTGATTCACTGGAGGACTCAATTTCTCTGACTACACCCATTTCAAATGAAATTATATGTGTAGGAGACTTTAATATAGATGCGTTAAATATTTGTAACCCTGCTACAATAAAATTATTTTCTATGTTGGATGCTTTGGGATACAAGCAAATAATTGATAAGCCTACGCGTATTACTAAATCTACTTCAACAATGATTGATCTAATTCTGGTGAATATGGAAACAAATGTTAGCGATTTTGGTGTAATAAATGTGCATGGTTTATCAGATCATTGTTTGACTTACGCTAAATATCCCATAGATGAAAAACTTATAGAGATTTTAGCCAATTTAATTACGCAATTTTTAACGCTGAACTTCAATCTTTACCACTAAGTACAATATACGATTTACATAATGTAAATGATAAAGTTAATTTTTTAAATAGCAATATTGTAAATTTATTTAATCAACACACAACAGTTAAAACAATAAAAATATCAAAACCAAAAGCTCCGTGGTTGACTGATAACATTAAATTGATGATATCACTTCGCAAAAAAGCTCTTCAAAAATTCAAAAAAACAAAAAAGCCTGCACATTGGGAATATTACAAATCTCCTCGCAATTACACTAATTTTGCTGTCAAACAGGAAAAAAAGCGTACATAAATTATCAAATATATGTAAACGGCCCTCAGTCGTTGTGGAAAGAACTTAAAACAGCACATATTTATTTCAAAGCTGACAATTTTGCTATTCCTCCTGATCTCAGCGATGTAAATGAAATAAACAATGCATTTCTGAATACTGCTAAACCAAAAACCTCTAATAATTATTGTGATATTTTGCGCTTTTACAATAACAACTTATTTAAAGATTTCATGTCTAAATTTACTTTTACTCCTATTTCCAATGAAGATATTATAAAAATTATTGCTTCTATAAAGACAAATGCAGTTGGATCTGACAATATAAGTAAAAACATGTTAAACCTATGCTGTCCGTATTTAATTCCCTATATAACTAACATAGTAAATTGCAGTATTGACCAATCTTTATTTCCGGAAGCATGGAAAACAGCTCAAGTTGTTCCATTGCCAAAAATTAGACAACCTCGTGATTATAAAGACTTAAGACCTATTAGTATATTACCTTGTTTGTCTAAAGTGCTTGAAAAAGTAATGGCAGCACAAATACGTCAGCATGTGGAACAACACTCCATTCTGCCGGAAACACAGTCAGGTTTTAGGCCCGGATATAGTTGTGTAACTTCACTACTTAGTATAACTGATGATATATGTACTGCTATTGACAACAATGAATTATCAATTATTTTAATGCTCGATTATTCCAAAGCATTCGATACAATCAAGCATGATATTTTGATTTCAATATTGCATCACATTGGGTTTAGTATTTCAGCAATACAGTTTATTGAGAGTTATCTTACAGATAGAACTCAGGCTGTTATTCTAAATAATTACAAATCAAATTTATTACCAGTCACACTTGGAGTCCCCCAGGGATCAATACTTGGTCCTCTTCTATATATAATATATACTTTTAATTTAAAAACTTCTCTTGACCACTGTGCATTTCATATGTATGCTGACGACACGCAGTTGCAATATAATTTTAGACCAGAAAATGTTGACAAAGCTAATACAGAAATTAATTCAGACCTAAACAATCTAGTTAACTTCTCCGAGAAGCATGGCTTAATGATTAATCCAAATAAATGTTATGTTATGCTATTCGGACGAGTAAAAGCAAGAGAGGCTATTCGAGATAGTATTATAATAAAAATTCAAGAAGCAATACTACCAATCAAAGATAATGTAAAAAACCTTGGACTTACCTTTGACCAAAACATGCGATTTAAAAAACATATTTCTAACATCCTTCAAAAAGCATATCTTAATTGAAAAATTATTTTTCAAAACAGATTTTCTTTAAGCCCAATGGTAAAAACTATATTATGCGAATCTATGGTTTTGTCGCAGTTTAATTATTGTGATTGTGTGTACGGGCCTTGCATGGATAGTACAGATATCAGGAGAATCCAGATTATGCAGAATTCTTGTTTGAGGTTAATATTTGGTATACGAAAATATGAACACATATCTCACAAGTTGCAAGAAATTAAGTGGTTGAACATGGCTAATCGAAGGAAACTTCATTCGGCATGTTTATACCATAAAATAATTATTAACAAGTCACCTTCTTATTTATTTAATAAAATTAGTTTCAGATCTCATCTACACAATTTAAATATACGTTATAAAGATTTCATAAATACTCCAATTCATCGAACTGCTCTATTTGAAAGATGTTTCTCTTATAATGTAGGTAATATATATAATCCTCTACCACACTTTCTTAAATCTTTAACAATAAATGAATTTAAAAAACATCTCCATCAGATATTGTTAGACCTTCAAAACAATTAAGACTAATTACACAAATAATATAATTGGTTTTAGCTGTAGCTGCTTAGTTTTTGTACAGTCTGCACTGGTAACTTAGATATAATATGTAATAGACTTAGGTTTAACAGGTTAAGTGGAAGAGCAGAGATTTACATCTTCGGAAGTAAATCTTCTGAACTTCGCCTTATTGGCATAGTTATTAGTTTTTTTAGATTATATTTAAATTTTTATATGTTTTAATACGTCACACTAATAATTTTATTTTTTGAAAGTGTAAATCTAAATATTTTTTGTGTGTGTATTTTTTTCATTATTTGATAATTTGATTTTCTTTTTTTATGCCAATAAAAGACATTATTATTATTATTATTATTATTATTATAAACAGGGGGAAAGAAAAAACTGTCGAATTTTGTTTTTCGCAATATGTGGATGAATCTGTGTTAAGAATTTTGCAGCTACCAGTGGCCACTACTACTTCTCCGAACAAGTGCAGCGCGGCAATGACATTAATCCAAGTAATATTATTCATATTAGAGTAAAATACAATCCTACACGCTATTTACTATTTACTTGCAAATTAACAATTTCACAAAGGGACAGATTAAAAAAAATTGCACATTTTCCGTATTTAAAAATTGAGAAAATAAGGTCATCCCCCCTTCACAACCGCATCCCGAACTCTCTTAAAAAATACAATCGACCAGTAGAAAATCTGACAATCTGATAATTATAACGTTTTACCCATTTTGCAACCCCCAAATCTACCTGGGCTGGAAAACTCCCACATTCCGAATTATCTTAAAAAATACAATCGATCAGTAGAACGTCTCCAATCAGCGAAATTCACACAAATATTGATTTTAAAGTTTTTTTTTTAATAATAATTAACCTTTATTGTCCAACAGGAAACCCTATTTACAGGACAAATAACGAAATATAACTATAACTATAATTAATCATTACTTAAAGCGCTCTAATGCCACACTTCGTATATGATTCAGGCCAGAAAAATTTATATCACATACCTAACCAATATGATTACAGTTACAGCGCATCGTATAAATCGGTGACTTTATCATTATATTCGTGTTGGGAGTGGAACAATAAAAAAGTGTATGGTGTCTAGATTGGACCATAGGAACTTGAAAGTGTATTGCCTCCAGCAATGATGGGCAATCAATTCCATTATGCAATAATTTGTACAAAAACACTAGCCTACTGAAGCAGTTTTCCGTCTGGTACCAAGACTATGAAAATTAAAATTGTTTAACAAATAGTCCTGAGCAATTCCTTGGGGCGGATAATGTCCAATCTCTTTGAAGAAAAGGAACTTTAAAAATCTTCTCTGTACTCGTTCTAAATGGTGCCCATGAACTGCGTAAATGGGATATCAGATTAGCGAACCATACTCAAGCCTTGACCGAACATAGGAACAATAAAGAGTTTTTATAGCATTGATATTAGTAAATGTTTTACAATTACGTATGACAAATCCCAGTATTTTCAAAGCTGAGGCAGCTATACTGTCAATATGACCGATAAAATTGTGACTGGTATCAAAAGATATACCCAAATCTGTGATGCACTGAGATCGGAGAAGAGAAATGTTGTTAATGGTATAGTTGAATATAATTGGTTCCTTTTTCTTAGTATATGTCATAATTTTGCATTTTGAACCATTTAGATGGAGTTTGTTAGATATACACCAGTGTTCGACTATGTTTAATTGTTGTTGTAAGTGTAAACAGTCCTCGATACTACTAATCTTCATGAAGATTTTTAAGTCATCGGCAAAGAATAACTTTTGGCTGGAAATTTGAAGAGCAAGATCATTAATATAAAAAAGAAAGAGCAACGGTCCTAGATTAGAACCTTGGGGCACTCCAGACGTAGCCAGAAATACATTTGAGTCGTACCCATTGTAGGAGTTATATAACTGTTACATAAATAAGATGCGAATAGGTGTTGTAGTGATATACTGAATCCAAACCAAGAAAGCTTTTGCAACAGTGAGTTATGATCAATACGATCAAAGGCCTTTGAAAAATCCGTGTAAATCGTATCTACTTGACCACGGGAGTCTAATACTTCCGATACATATTGCGTGAAGCATGCTAAATTGGATACAGTTGACTTTTTTCCATAAAACAGTGCTGAGATTGGGATATATGGCTTTTAACACATGAGTAGACACGATTATACAAGATAATTTCGATGTTGCTGGGGTCACCACTTTTTAGAATAGGGCATATTTTGGCGATTTTCCACCTATCTGGAAATATATTCAATCTTAGAGATAAGTTAAAAATGATTTGTAGAGGAAGAGCAAGGGTCTGATAATTATAACGTTTTTCCCATTTTCCAACCCCCAAATTAAACTGGACCGCAAAATTCCCTCATCCCGAGTAGTCTCAAAAAATACGATCGAGGAATAGAACGTCTCCAATCAGCGAATTTCACACAAATATTCATTTTAAGGTTTTTCTGATTACGCTTTCCCCATTTTTCAACCCCCAAATCGACCTGGACCGTAAAATTCGTACACTTTGAGTTCTCCAAAAAAATACAGTCGACCCGTAGAAAGTCTCCAAACAGCGAAATTCACACAAATGTTGATTTTATGGTTTTTCTGATAATTATAACGTTTTCCCCATTTTCCAACCCCCACATCCCGAATTCTCTTAAAAAAATGCAATTGACCAGTAGAAAGTCTTCAAACAGCGAATTTCACACAACTATCTTCTATAATATAATTGTGGCACAAAATAAAATCTCACGTTCAGGCTTCACAGATGTTTATATTTGTTTAGGTTTTGTTTTTCGTATCTTAGCGTTCGGATCGGAGCTTGACCTTTTGCGTATCCTATTTCACGTGCGCGCCGATTCAAGACTCGCAGCGTGTAGCGCGCGGTTTGCTTGTTAATATTAAAGTTTATCTGATGATTATAACGGTTTTCTCCACTTTGCAACCCCCAAATCCACCTGGGCTGCAAGACTTCCACATCCCGAATATCGATCCTTAGAAAGTCTCTAAACAGCGAATTTCACACAAATATTGATTTTAAGGCGTTTCTGATAGTTATAACGGTTTTCCCATTTTGCAACCCCAAATTCACCTGGACTGCAAAATTACCACATCCAGAATTCTTTTAAAAAATACAATCGACCCGTAGAAAGTCTCCAATCAGCGAATTTCACACAAATATTAATTTTAAGGACTTTCTAATAATTATAACGTTTTTCCCATTTTGCAATCTCCAAATCCACCTGGGCTGCAAAACTCCCACACCCCGAATTCTCTTTAAAACAAATCAACCAGCATAAAATCTCCAAACAGCAAATTTCACACAAATACTGATTTTAAAGTTTTTCTGATAATTATAACGTTTTTCCCATTTTGCAACCTCAAATTCAACTGGACCGCAAAATTCTCACATCCAGAATTGTCCTAAAAAATACAATCGACCAGTAGAACGTCCCCAATCAGCGAATTTCACACAAATATTAATTTTAAGGATTTTATCATAATTATAACGTTTTTCCCATTTTGCAACCTCCAACTCCACCTGGGCTGCAAAACTCCCACATCCCGAATTCTCTTTAAAAAATTGACCGGCATAGAATCTCGAAACAGCGAAATTGACACAAATATTGATTTTAAGGTTTTAAACCCCGCGAGTGACTAAATATGCTTTACGCATGTGTATCGTACAATATTTTATCTACGATTGAATCTAGAAAACACGGTAAATATTTTTTTTTTAAATATAAATTAGGATTACCAGTAACCCGTCGTAATTTTGCGTGTTTTAAAAATTTTAAATCACGTTGCTACTGACAACGTGCTTAATCAAATCTTTTAAACACATTACTACTGACGACGTAAACTAATGAAAACATGTTATTAAACAGTCCTTTTACAAACTTAAAACTGCCAACTAAAAGGCAATTTTACACATTGTCGTAGATAAATTAAATTACTTTATCTACCCTTGCTGTTAAAGTAATACTTGATCTTTTGTTTTGAGTCGATTAAAGCACACTTTAACATTTGCTACAGAAAAAATATTATTAGTGAAGCTAGATAAAAGAGAAAAATATCAGTATTTGGAAGAGTTAAAAAATTGTAAGTTCTGACAATTCTGACCATATGAGAGAGCAAAGAAAAATTAGTTAAGTACTGGTCGTGCCAGAATAGTAGAGATTTTCTTGTACAGTATGTCGGAACGTAAAAGTAAATTCGAGATATTATTGTGCAATCATTGTAAAAACTATGAATAATTTTCAAGTTTTGTAAGATCGTGCCGCATCCTTGTATGTTTTTAAAGACAATAAATTATGGTGTACCAAATTATAACTATAGTTAGACTCCAAATAAATTTTTTTGCTAAGAAATCTAATAAATCGCTTCTGAATTAATTCTATTCTGTTCATATACGTTACTACTAACGATTCCGAATGAAACAACAGTATTCAAGATTAGAACGTACACATGCGAAATATAACAATTTCAAAGTATCAATATTTTTCAAGTCTCTGGTTACTCGAAATATAAAGCCTAATATTTCGTTGGCTTTACTGGCAATGTGCGAAACATGTCTATCAAAAGAATAAGTGTTGCTAAATATAACGCCCAAGTCTTGTATGTTAAACACTTCGCCAACTATGTTGTCATCTCGCTGGTACTCGAAATCAGTATAAGACTTTTTCATGCAAAAAGAAATTTTGTGACATTTGTTTATTTAGGTACATTTCATTGATTCTGCAACAGTTGGGGACATGGTTTAAGTCTTGTTGTAGAATTAGGCAGTCCCCGAGTGAATTTATTTTGTTAAATAATTTTAGATCATCTGCATATAACAGAAAATACGATTTTAAGCTAAACTTAAGATCATTACTGAACGCGATGAACAACGTAGGGCCCAAGTGTGATTCTTGCGGTACACCAGAACTCACGCTAGTAGCTTGTGATACAAAACCGTTAATTACAACACATTGAGCCCTGCCAGCTGGGTATGGTCGAAACCAATATTTAACAATATACCTGATATTCGGAATGTGAAAGTTTTAAAATCAAAATTGCATAGTTTACCTTATCAAAGGCTTTGGAAAAGTCATAATATGTCGCGTGAACTTGAGGTATGTTATTCATTGCACCGCAAATCAATTCGGAATAATATAGTGGAGCTAACGGCACATAAATCTTCTATTCAAGAAATTCAAATATTAGAGAAAATGACATTAGAAAATGCTTTGCAGATTGTTACGATATGCGTTCTGAGCGAAAATGAACTATACGCGGTTGTACGAATAGACTGTACTTTACTTAGCCACAAGCAATTTGTATCGTAAATATTGTAAGGTAGAATTTCGTAGGCAAAATGGTCATATTACAGTTACAACAGGCGAGTATTTAGCCGGTGTTTAGAACGTGCCTTTCTCTGGGAAGATGGAAATATCCGTAATGATTAAAGGTAAATTTATGCAGGGTTTACCTCGTAAGCGAAAATTGGGCGTAGCTAGATTATTAGTACGGGATCAGAAGCGCAACTGTTGGAAATCGGTCTTAAAAATTAGGTAAAAATACGTGCCCGCTGGAGCAAACTCCTTTAGAAGAGTTGTAAAATTTATTGGAGACCCTTTGCAAGGTGTCGACCGCTTGACAAATTTTAGCGTGCGAAACCAACAGGTTTGTAGAATACATATAGCGATTATGAAATGGTACGTTTACGTAGGTGACAAAGGTCCAAAATTAAGAGGTGCTCTGATACGCTTATTAGAATTTTTGAGAACACCTACCGAGTTTTCTTGTGGGTGTCAATAAGTAACGTTTTTAAACTTAAGTTATTCTGTAAACGGCAGAAAATAAATGCAAGTATTTGTACTTAAGTGTCTTATTAATCTCGCAACAGTAACTTTAGTCTTCGTGTATAAGTATATTTTGACTAAAAGGATTATCAGTTACCCCGACTTTAGATGAATTAGCGACAAGATATTGAAATATATTTGACGGCAGACGGTGTTACTGAAATATTAAATATCCATCAAGAATTCTAAACGGGGATGAAGCTGACTTCCAGTTATGTTCTAAAACTAAAAAAGTGTTAGCTCCTAAGGGATGAAACAACGTTTATAAAATCGAACATGCTGCTTTAAAAACGGCATGCACTGTAATGTTCACTTTTGCTGCTTCTGGTCTAGTAACTCCACCAAGTTATTTATCCATACAAAAGAATGCCTAGTGAAGTTTTAAGCTCTGTTTCCAAGGAGTGGGGCATTGGCTTCAGATTTAAGTGATACTTGGTAAATAAAAGCGAGGTCTTTTTTGAAACATCGGGAATGCCTTATACTCAAGTCTAAAAAGAAATAACGTTAAGCTTCCTGTAATCCTTCTTTTCGATGGTCGTCTTAAGGATTACAAACTGAGTCAGCTAAACTCCGTCAACGCGAAAAACTCTTATGCGGAATTAAGATAAGTACCTTAAACAGCTAGGAATTGCCACAAACTATTTTAGTTTCTACTATACTGTATCGCATATCAGAGTTTTTCGCGTACACGGAGTTTATGTACAGAATTAAAAATAATTCTTATCTGTTTATACCAAATGCAATAAAAATTCTCTGAGCCGCCGATGTAGCGGCGTTCAAGCCCCTAAAGGAAAATGGCGAAAGGGAGTGTTGGCATTTCCCCCAATCAAACGTTAACAAAACAACAATTATGCCTGCTTTAAAAGATGCCGTAGACAGACAGATCAAATGTGAAACTATCAAAAATTAATTTAAGACATGCGGGTTATTTCCCTGGAATCCCAACGGCATAGATTTTCATAATCCATGGAAAAAAGCGTAGGAAAGAAGAAAGTTGAAATAATGAAATAGCGAGACGTGTATTAACATTCGATAGATTTAAACAAATTGACGGGGAAAACCAAATTAGGTGATAGGTATATCAGAAATGAAGATTCCTTTTGTTGTATCAGTTATGAAAAGAACTTAAACGAAAGTAAAAGGACGGTATTATTAACATTAAGAATGACCACGGTGCTCTTAATTTAGCTACTCAAGTAGATGTTTTAGGTATTCCAGAATATTTGACACTCGAAAAGGAGAATACTTCCTCGCCCATACTATTGAGTCAGGATGTGTTTGAACTACCAGGTGATTTTTTCTTAGGTTGGCACTGTTTATGTTGGTGGCACTGCAAGTCGATGTCAAATTCGAGGTTAGCAGGTTAGGTTTTGCGTTAGCTTGTGTCAAAGCTGACGGAAAACCTAACCTGCTAACCTCGAATTTGACATAGACTTACAGTGCCACCAACATAAACAGTGCCAACCTAAGAAACAAATACAACCATTTATGGTCACCCGGTACTACTTGAAATTCACAATATTGATGATCACATCAAGTATTTGATATTGAAAATATTCTTCCGCAAAAGATGTAGACGAAGATACGGAAAATATTGGTAACGATAATTAAATAAATACCCTTAGAGTTGTTTTAACATGGCCAGTTGCACGCGAGACAAGGGGAATAAAAAACGTGAAGAGACTGTAATTTGTTTCAACGCGTGACAAATGGAAAGAGTTTAAACAAGAAACATCAGATCGAAAACCCAAGGCTTCCAGCAAAATTAAAGTATGAAAGAGAAAAAAGTTAAAAAATGTACCCCCTTTTTGTAACTTACGTTGGAAGGCTCACGCGTCTCCGACGAGCTCAATACACGGCTGCTATTAGGGTCTAATGACTGTGGGCTTTTAGTTTGCTTAACTTTCTCATAAAGGTATTACTTTAGTAATAAGAAGAAATGGGCGCCATAACTTTATTATCAAGTGTTAATTTTTTTAAGACCTACAATCGGTTGTATACTCAATCTTACAATTCATTAATTATCTTTCATTAATTAAAGTTTATGCCTTTTTGCTATTACACATGTTATGCAATTCCTACCTAATTTCAGTTTATATCTGACAAGTTAGAAATGTCATTAAGTATTAGTTTTAGTTAATTAACCTGCGATTATCCAGGAGATTTCTTATACTTATCTAACTAACAATCTCTTTCGCATTAGATGAAAATATAAAGAGCTCTCTATACCTTCGCAATCCTCTTTCTAACACTTTAATCCCAATTAACAATCTATATTTAGTTTAATTGAAGTTACTCCAGGGAGTATAAGAAAAGTCCTTTATGGTTAAAAGCTTAGTACATGACAATTGATATATACTAACTTGACAGCTGCAAAACTGCTCAAGTCCCCGTTAGGATTATTAGGTGGTAAGTAACAATTCTTTTACTTTGAAACTAGTTTGTTATCTATTAGCATCATGGCTTATGCCCTTATTTAACGATATTAAAGCTATGACGGTGGTCTAATTATATAAACAATCTCTAACCAATTTTAACTCATTTAGGATTAACATACGGTTAATGCAGAGAACCCTTGAATCTGGATCTCTTCATCTTCCCAATATTAAGAAAAAACCCCATCGTCGAACCAAAGAAGCGGCCCTTGATTGGTGAGTAATCTTCTAACAATTAATAAGTTTTTTAACAAAGTTCTCCTTCCTCTTTTATTTCTCCCCTTGCGTCCTCCCAATCATCTTGGAGCACATCAATACACCCCTCCATGATGAACATAGAACTAACCAGGAGCTGGGAACTAGCGAGGAGGCCTAAGAGCTGAACCAAGGAAAACCCCCTGATTAAGATTTGTATGTATTAGCTTCCTAGTTACCTACCAGTTAAATAATAACTGCCCTTTTCAGAAAGAAAATGTTAATTGGATTTATCCTATCTGCCTGAAAAATTATTATATCTTAATATAATGTTGAATTTATTGATTAAAGCCTTACTATTTTCTTTGTATTCTTTTTAAGCTAGGATTTATAAGTAGTATCGCTTCTCGTCGACTCAGAGAAGCTTCTTTCTGCTTTCTCAACCAAACAGGAAGTAATAATTTTTGTTATTTATTGTTTTAATAATATAACCACGAGCCTTCTAAAATATTTACTCTTGATTTAATAAAAGGGTAGGCAACCCCTTATACCGATTCTGCATTTTAAGTTGCCTATCTATCAGGTTTTAATAATACCTAGCGGTATCCTTGTAGTAGTTAAGCTATGTACTGCTACAAAAAGTTAAACATTTGATCAAGATCAAGAATAGGAGATACGAAAATCTTCACACCTTGTATTTATAATGATCCTAACTAGTGATGGGCATAACCGGACAATTTTCATAACCGAATTATTTGAACTCGAATGATATTAATAACCGAATGATTATTTGAATAATCATTCGAATAAATTTTGGCTCTCGATTCGTTTCGATTTCGCCGGTTGGCGGTTCACCGTCATCTGCATCGGCACCGTAACTTGCAGATAGCAGAGGAACTCAGTTAATCGTTAATTATAATAATTGTATAAATGATTTTTATTTGATTTCTAAGGAGTTTAAACCATTGAGAATAGCTATATCAATACTAATCATAAACAAATTATAAATATGCGAATACAAAGTATCTATTGAATCTATTTTTAGTTCCTAAAATTCTCTAGTAGCCACCCTTCCCTTTTCGCTTGCATATCATACCGATATATTTTAGAATCCATAATTTATCTACGTTCAGCCTTCAGCGGTTCTAAGGACGCACACTTAAAATTTTAAACATCGAAATCCACTTCTTGTCCCACGTTCATATCATATGACGACGGATGGGCATCGACTGCTCCGTTATTAAAAATTAAATATAAATCTGTTACGATATTGGAAAATCTTATTTCGCTTTCTGTTTATCCCTTATTAGGCATAATCAACAGCGTTTCGAAGCAAAACTTTAGGCCGTTATAAATTAATACCAACACAGCTTCGGCAAATCTCATACTCAGCAGAGCGTTATCTTTAATAGGAACGGCCCCATAAATTTAACCGGTCGACTGGGAGTCTCAACTGTGTTAATAACATCAACAAGCAGCCGCCAGCTACACTTGGGTCAATCAGTACAATCTGCCTTGCTTATGGTTCTGAATGACTTATTATTTACAGAATTTCGATTACTCGCAAGTCGCTGAGATACGGCACGTAGTACGTATCAAGATGAGGTTATTTTTCATTCGAATACTTGGAACGAAAACCGAGTTACAGAGGTTATTTCAATAACCGGATAACCGGTTATTTTTCATTCGAATAAGCCCATCACTAATCCTAACGACCTACCGCCATCGTACATTGATTGTTCGTTTGTTAAACACAATTACGGCCACATATAAGGTTCCCTTGCTTTTGCTATGGTCCTAGTTGCCTGCCGCAATCTGTATAATCCCAAGACAGAAATGATATTAAGAGATGCATTTCATAAACTGGCTAACTTTGCTAGGCATTATATAAACTGTCTAGTCATTATATAAAATAACTGATTGATGTAAGTTGCCTGTAACAGATATATGTATCGATATCTTGATTTTTCGTATATCGAAATATTCCATAATACCAAAGAGCATTATATGCTCTTTGATAATACGATATTCCATTTTATTAGTATTCTGCATAGATTCTCATATCTACGTCACATTATACCAATATATTCTTTATATTTCATTATATCAATAATTTCTATATATCGGTATATCAACGTGCAAGTCCGCTGATATATTCGTTATATAATGTAACACATATTGGTATCTCACGATTCGTTATGTTAATACAATTGATATATTCCCGTTTTATTACATCAATATACCGATGCGGCCAAAATTATGCAGGGTCGCTATTATGTATAGGACCAAACCTGCCCAGGTCAAACGGTTTAAGATATGCGTTTCATATTTGGTACATGTTATTTCGAAGTTAATTTGCATATTCTGAGGTTAAAAATGATTTTTTTCATATAGTTTTTAAGATCAGTCGCCATATTAATTTTGTTTAAATAGGCTGTGTGATACATCAGTAGAAAGCTTATTTTTTCTCATTTCACAAATATTACACATGTATAGGGGTACATACGAAAACAAAGCAGATAAATAAAAAAAAATTTGAGGTATGCTTAATTCGTCGCTGCACATTTAGTGGAATCTAGTAACCATTGCATTAACAAAACGTCATAAATAAACAAAACACAAACAGTAACTAAAATTTAGGATAACAAACATTTCTTAAATACAAATGAAAACAACAACATTATTAATTAACTGTAGTTACGAGAGGAGATGTTCAAATTGCTGCCCATTTACTTCCTGGCAATAATAAAAGCGCTTTTTAAAATTGTCTAAAGAGTCGCGCAAAGAATTGCGAGAAATAGCAGCCATTTCAGCACGAATACGATTTTTCAGTTCTTCTAAATTGTCAGGTCTATTTAAATACGCGACTCTTTAAATGGCCCCACAAAAAAAAGCCAAAGGAGACAAATCTGGTGGCCGAGCGGGCCACTCCACGGTTCCTCCTGTCCCGATCCAACGCCAATCGCTAACGCTCGTACTCAAACCAGCCATACTTGTTCAGTAAAACATTACTTTTCTAAACTTGTTGCGTAATATACTATTTTGTATGGTTATCACTTTCTTACCCAAGCATTCTATTTTGTTGTTCATGTTATCTCATTGTTGTTATACACACATTGGTGGCGAAAAATTCGAACATAGGCAATCAAATATGCTAGAATACAGTTTATGGGCTTTGAATGCGTTAGACAGAAATAGACTTATATACGATAAACATCTAGTATTCGCAGAATCAATGTGTTTTGTTTTTAGAAAACCCAGAATCCTAGGATACTAGATTTAAAATCATATATGTCTATTTCTGTCTAACGTATACAAAGCCCATAAACTGTATTCTAACTCATTTGACTGCCTATGTTCACACTATCCATCACCAATCTGTATAATTATGGCCCCATCCGTATTTGAGACTAGCTTTTGAGCCCACTACAAAAGAGGCCTTACTCTAAAATAGCTTTTGCATTTTTTAAATTGAATTGTAAATAAAACAGTTACAAAAGAAAATGTTTTAACGTCTCATCTGGTCACACGGGCGCGAGACATTGAATCTGTTTTTAAAACACTTGAATTCTGTACATTCCAACATACAATTCATAATGGAAATAGAGGAAAATGCCAATATTCCGTTTGTAACGTGAAACGGAAACGTAAAGCAGATGGTAGTTTAGGACATGCAGTCTATAGAAAGAAAACACACACGGACAGATATTTAAATGCTAACTCACACCATCATCCAATGCAAAAAGCAACAGTTCTCCAGACTTTGGCGACAAGAGCCGTTCATATCTCAGATGCAAAAAATCTAGCGAGAGAAAAGCTACTTCTGTTAGACTCTTTACAAAAGAACGAATACACAACTACCGCCATACGAAAAGCGCTAGACAAGACTATGACACAAAAGGCTAAAGAAGAATCTCCACCTCTGGAAGGCTTAGCATTTCTACCTTACGTTAAAGGCTCGATAAGATAGGGCGTGTCCTAAAACGACGCAACATCAAAACTGTGTTCACCAGCAAGGAAACTTTGGGCAACCGCTTCTGATCGGTAAAAGACAAAATTTCAAAATTTAAAAACCGCTGGCGCATATCGCATTCCTTGTTCTTGCGGTTCGAGTTACATTGGACAGACTGGTCGCTCAGTTGATCTAAGACTTCAAGAACATAAGGCATTGCAAACACTACCTGACTACTTCCTGCGAGTAATACGTGAAGCTATAGAAATAGAAAAACATCCAAATAATATAAACAGGGAAAATGGTTTTAAGCTTAGTAAAACGTGTACTCCTGTGAAACACGATCTAAAGCATTAGAACTACTGTGCGTTATACGGCCATGCCCCACGAATTACGTTGCACTTGAACGACCGATCAGCGTTACGTCACTCCGAGCGCCTGGCCCAGAGGACTACAAATAGCTCCACACCGACCTTCAATTTTTAGTGCGACTTTCACTCTGATGATGCCAGCTGCAAGGTCTTGCAAAACGTTAGTGAATGTGGATGCACACACAGCAACAAGGCCAAATCAGCCTAAGTATCCTCGTTCTCAAGATACTCAAACAGCACGAGCCACCAAAGAGAATGGCCATCGCGCGGTTTCTTGCTCGATTTCACAATGTGCAAGGCACATTAAGCCAGTGAATGCTGGGTGTATATCCACAAATACTACTCGGTCTAAGCCGAAATCTTATGTTAAGAAGAATAAATCGAGCAACCGCGAAAGCCTTAAGACAGTATACATCTACATCTTCCCAATTTCAAATAATGGCAACCTAAAGTCCATTTAACGCAGAAAAACAAATCAAAGTTGGTTTAATTCTAAACAATTACGTTTCCTATTACGTATGATACGTTGCCTAGGGGATAAAACATAAGTAAACAGACGCTACTTTAAAACAAAGCACTCAGTTAACGAAATAGAATTCACACAAAAGGACGCCAGCGAAAATAAATCACTGATTTTTTAGGATAAACGTGCTTCTGACCTTAATATTTTGCTCTGTGATGGATTGACGGTATTTATCGGGCCGATAGTAAGTCCCGCTACAAATGGCCCCCTTATTCTTGGTTGGCCTGCCCTGCAAGCCTGATGATGCCTCGCCAAGCGGCGCATGCAGTCCGATTGCTCCTCTCGACCCCAAACCCAGGTCCTTTGTTCGCAGCTAGGGCTCCGCTGCTTTTCATGAAGGTGACTGTCTACCCCAGGCTTCCAGGCCTCCAACTCTTACTTGAACCACGAAAAAATCGGCCTCCGAATACTCCAATTTAACTCGGTACACTCATCAACACTTTCTAACCATCTGCAGAGGTGTCAGGAATTACAGCAAAACCTCTGCAGCCTAACCACGACACTATACTGATGTGAAAACGTTTTTCTAATTGCATGAATTGGCATGCATTATCTTTTAATTTGATTTTTGTGGGAAGCCAAAAAAACACCCCAGCTTTTCTTCGCTCCCCCAACTGTTCTTCTTTATATTCTTTCTATTAGCAAGTCAAAACCTGCTATGATTACATTTTCACATTCAAGTGAAGGCTGGCGCTGTTTTTACAGTATTACAAATTCAAATTATTTCATGACTACCTGTTCTTGCAGTTTAAGAGACCACCGATCACGCTAGCTAGTTTTATACTTTATTTAGTATGCTACACTACTGCTGAATTCTGTTATTTTCTTATCTTTCGATAAGTTCTTGTGATGATATAAACGACCATAAAACGTTTTGAATGTTGAAACTCATTTTTACGTATTTATATCATTCTACAACCTTTTTTAATCAACGCTATTTCTCTTAGAGTTCATCTAAATTAAGTATAATTCAAGATTTTATAATTTTTTCTTTCGACATATTTGAAAACTGACTTTTTGGTTTCTCAGTTTTCAATAACAGGCAGCATTGTATTGCAAAATTTGTATGGGTTCACAAACAGAAAAGAGGCAAAGTCTGCATAAGTTTTCTTGCACAGAATGGTTTAGAAGCCACCAACACAAGTAATTGTCATAGAATTGTTTGTTTAGATTCATGTTTCCTAGTTTTTGGTATTTCGGAGTATCTAGAAAACAAACTAGTAATGAAGATTAAAAATGTTAACTTTAAATATATTCAAACACTTTTTATATTTGCACTGTTTGCGCTAATTTTAACGTTTGAACTGCCCGCACCTTATTAATTATGTTTCCCTAGGTGCAAAGGGCTGCTGATAGAATATTACTTGAGAGAAATCCATTTGAATTTAAATGTCGTTTGAAGTGTACTCTTTTATATGCAAATACATGATCTTCATTCGATCTTAAAATCATTCATTCGTCTGCCGGCAATCAAGAGTTTTCTCCCGGGAAATTTGTTTGAAAATTTAATTGTTTGAGCATTTTGATAGCGACACTGGTCGTCGGGCCTGGTTCTGGAAAAAGTGGGATTGACACCTCGTGTCGTTCGATTCGAAACGGGGTAACGTGCGTGTTTAGTTAGAATGTCCAGTTCTTGGATCTTTGCATCTCAACGAAATTGAATGTAAAATAGCTCAAAGTGAATCATTGCAAAACTAAGATGGTGGAAGATTAGGGATACCCCCATTACCTTCTTTCGTTACCAATGACGCATATTACTAAAAGATCCCCAGGTAAGCGATTAGTGTCGTACGGAGAGAAATGAATAAGTTCATTAATCTCGAAATAGCGAGCTATCAGGCTCATTATGAAACAAATCTTCCACATTTGTTCTACAAAGTAAACAGTTAATGACTAATTTGAAAATGTTAGTTTCTTCATCTAATATTTTTTACATTTTGCATGTATACGTATTTTCCAATACGAGAGACTAGTTATTAAATTTCCAAGAAATACTTTCAATATAACGTTTAATATCCACACTTACAAATTGTAAAACTTGGAGCTTGTACAAAGTTTCGTTATTACATAGTTCAAAAGTTTTTAGTAATAACACACAGATATTGGAAAGCAATACACTCAAACTTCTCTGACATTAATTTAAAACTACAAACAATTTATGTCAGCAGTTGCTTGTTCTAATGTTAGCTATTTCAAGTTACAGTTTCGTTTGTAATAGATAATAATTTCTTGCCCTTTTTACCAATCTTATTAGAAGATGTAATACCACAGAACTTGTCGGGTAGCATTTCGCTAATTTATTCATTATTAGAAATATTTATAGAAAAAGGGTGTTTTTTTAGAGGCGGTGTTTAGGAACCAAAACATAATTTTAACTTTAAAAATTAAATATGCATACATTTCGTAAGCAAACTGTTGCATGCGGAAATTACAAACAAAGCATCAGCGTTTATTATCAGCACTGGTCGAATGACCCCGGTCAACAAACTGCAATCCTGCAAACTGGCTGTTTGTTTGTTATGAAATTGAATACGCAAGTGCATATGCGAGCTGAAACTAGGGCAAATATTAAACTTTGTAAGCTAAGTCAGTATTTTTATATGTATAAATAGGCATGGGCGCCGTTAGAAAACTTCTCAGGGAGGGGCAATATTTTTTCGATATTGAGATAAGACAATTAAATTCATAGAGGGTCTAAAAAAAGAAACACTTGATGCACACCTAAAAAATGCTATTAGATTTTAAAAAATATAAAAACAAAATACTACAGGGTTTGGAAAAATACCTGTATTACCAACACGTGCTGTGTATCTAAATTAAAAATAATAAAATCATTACGTTCTTTACTACATCTTTATTTTATGGTTTGGGCATCGAAGCTCACAAAATAGTGAAGCGTTAGTAATAGCAATACACAATAATGCAGACATAAAATTAATTAACAACTAAAATAATAGATGCAAAAAAATACACATACCGTATAAATCGGATCGAAGTCAAAAATAAAAAACAATGTAAACCAGGATACACAATAATCTAACAGTAGTAACTCAACCAGAAAGCGAATAAGACTAACTTGAGATAAGTAATGCATTTATTTTAAATATTTGCTAACATTCCGTGCAGGTGCACTGGGATTTGGCGAGCCATTGAATTTATTACTTGAACGTGCATAGACACAAGAAAACCCAACATCGGTCGGCCCTTATACATATAAAGTCGTCAATAAACGGAAATTTAAATATTATTTTGTATCGCTCTGAGTGACAAGTTCATAGACGCCTCTCATCTCGATATTTCGATTATCGACTTATTTCTGCTTATTCAAAGAATCGGTTCTGTAAAGTGAGCGAGCCCTTAGGGCGGACAAATGAATAAATCATTGCTGTTATTACGCACACAATATAATATTATTACACCCTATGAAAATAATTTCTGTGCGGTGAGTTCTGATAGCTTGGCGGTCAGCGCGTGGCGCGTAATGGTGGATTATATTATTTTTGGAAAAATCCAGGGAGGGGCAAGCGCCCCTCCTTGCCCCTATGTAACGGCGCCCATGTAAATAGGAAAGAACTAGTCATTAAAATAATACAGTTTGAAATTTTGTTTCACTGTGTTCACGCTGACCAACGGCCCTAGGTCTTTTTTGCTACATCATCTCGTGTGAGACCGCACGAGACCGTTGGTTTGCACCCCTAAGATATTCCTGCAACTGTCCAAATTAAATTCATACAGTCCACTACATGCTCCACCCTGAACATTTTGGTCCTTTCGAGCCTTTATACGTTCCTGCCCCTAGCATTGGGTCCAGTGATCCCTTAAAACGTACCAGCCCTCATCGAACAAGACCGTTACGATGGCGCAGCGACGGGAGATTTTCACAACCCAAGAAGATTTAGCAGAATCCATTCGCAGGCAGATTATCAACGTGAGGAAGGATGGCCCATCAAGAAAAAATGCAGCATATATCACCGCTCGCAGATCCACCCTAAAACAACTTTGGGAAGAATTTGAGGCCAACCATTCAGACCTGGCGAAGGAAGTCGAGGAAGAACACCCTTATTTTAAAAACAATTTTTTTCAGCAAACCAAAGACGTTTACAATGAAGGGGTTGCCCTGCTCGACAAGTGCGAAGAAAATCTAGCCACACTAGGTGAAAGTTCACAGCAGCCAGCTGGACCAAAAGTAGACACGACCGCACGTGCTGACAAGGAGGGACAGTTTCGAATAAGAAGGCTACAGATCAAGGTGAATTCACTCCAAAGCGACATTCAGGAAGTCTGGAATAGGTTGAATGAGGAATGCAGTAAAAGGTATTGTGAATACAACATTAAGAATTTTAAGGATGATTGGGATGACATCAGAGCTCTAAACGAGGAGATACTATCCCGCGGTAGCTACGACGACAAGGAGTTCCGTGAGACCCAGAAGATGGTCAACGAAATAATTGTAGTCCTGTACCAACACATCCAGGATGGAGAGGTTCAAAGTGTCAAGGAACACAGCCATGCGAATATAGTGTTGCCTACTCTTAAAATTCCATTTTGTGAAGGGACCTACGAAGCATGGCCTAGCTTTCATGATATTTTCCGAAGAATTGTTCATGAAAATTCACGACTAAGTAAGGCGGAAAAAATGCATTACTTGAAGTCACAGTTACGAGGAAAAGCCAGCAAGTTAGTGCAACACCTGGAGGCAACTGAAGCCAATTACGAGTCTGCATGGTTCATTATAAGGAACAGATACGACAACACCAGGCTGCTACTTGCGAAGTATTTGGATGACATAGTCAACCAGGCAACCCTGTCGAACGAATCTGCAGAAGGGATCAAGAAACTCCATGACACGACTGCAGAATGCCTAAGAGCAATTGAGAACTTAGGAATTGAAACGGCCACATGGGGGCCTATCATATGTCATATAGTGACACGGAAGTTGGACAAGGAAACCAACAGACTGTATGAGCAGTCACTAACGGCACCAAGAGAGGTGCAAAAATTCGAGCAGCTACTGAATTTCTTAGAAACAAGATTTCAGTCGCTGGAAGCTGTACAACGACGGAACAAACTCGAACCCAGAAAACAAGGAATTGGGAAACCATGGGAAAGTCACCAGGATCGGTGGGCAGTGAAGACGTACCACACTGCTGACATATCGTGCTTCCACTGCGGAGGATCACACAGCATTAAATCCTGCCCAAAATTCAGCAATCTAAATATATCCGAACGTTGGGACTTCATAAAGAATAAAAAATTATGTTCAAACTGCTTCAAGCCTACAGGAAAATATAACTCCAGACACTTTTGCCCAGGGAAATGCAAGGTATGTAATAAAAAACATCATTGGCTTTTGCACGAAGATTTTAGCAAACAACAGCCTCCCAAGACCATAACGGCAATTTCCAGTGCGACAGCAACCAATAAGAACGAAAACATTGTTGCAAGCCTAGTAGGAAGACAGCATCGCAACGTTTTGCTTGCAACTGCCCTAATTAAGGTCCAGTCATCCTCAGGGAGTTTGGAGTATCTCAGAGCCCTGATAGACTCCGGATCACAGGCATCATTCATCACAGGAGATGCAGCTCAAACGCTGGGTCTACCAGAAGAAAAGGTGAGAGTGCACCTTTCTGGATTAGGCAAGAAAGGAGCAGGTACAGCCCGAGGACGATTAACTGTAAACCTACGTCCACGATTTCCAAGCAACTACACAACCACATGTGAGGTGCTGATACTGCCACAGCTAACCAAGTCACTTCCAGAAAAACCAGTCGAAAACTATCAACTTCAGGACTGTAAGAATATGGTGTTGGCTGATCCACTATTTCAGAAACCTGGACCAATAGACGTTATCCTAGGAGCAAACATCTACAAGGAAATCATTTTGGAAGGAGTACGAAAATTCAACGAAGGCCTGTTAGCGCAAAACACGGAACTTGGATGGATCATCACGGGGAATGCAACAGCACCATCAGAAGAAAGGAAAATTCTTAGCATGGTCGCATGTGCTGCAGAAGATGAACAACTCACAAAATTTTGGGAGATTGAAGAAGTTGTACCAGAAAAGATGATGTCCAACGAAGACAAGGAATGCGAAGAATTCTACAACTGCAACCACCAGAGAAATTCTGATGGTACATATACAGTGAAAATTCCGTTCGAGAAACCAATAGAAAAGCTTGGGGATTCGAGAAAAAAGGCAATCGCACGGTTCCTTCAACTAGAGAAGCGATTAGAAGAAAAAAAGTTCTAGGTAAAGAATACAAAACATTCATGAAGGAATACTTAGAACTGGGACATATGAAACGAGTTCAACCAGGAGCCAATATACGAAAAACCTACTTCATCCCTCATCAAGCAGTAGTAAAGGAAGACAGCAATCAAGTAAGTCTATTGACAGCCAAGTCAAAGGTTGCACCTATAAAAATGAAGAAAACGTTGCCAAGGCTGGAGTTATGTGCAGCATCGTTAGCAGCAAAAATGTTGAAGGAAGCTATTAGTGCACTGGACATCCCCAGCATCTCCATCTTCGCGTGGTCAGATTCCATGATAACCTTATCCTGGATAAGAGCAGGCCCGGAGAAATGGAAAACATTTGTTGCAAACAGGGTAACAGAAATATTGGAAGTAACCCCCAGCGGAAATTGGCATCATGTGCGCTCAGAGGACAATCCAGCAGACGCTGTATCCCGAGGGCTCACTCCTGTCAAATTACAGCATCATCTATTGTGGTGGAACGGGCCGCAATGGTTACGAACTAATCCTTTGCCACTGACGGAAACAACTATTCCCATAACAGCTACAGAAGAGGAAAAAATTCACCAAGTCCAAGCATTTATCGCATCAAAAGAAGAATTGGACATCTTATCCAAATATTCGTCACTGCAGAAGTTACTACGGGTCACTGCATACTGTAACAGGTTTGCTCAAAAATGCAGAAGACAACCGTTTCCGACCGAATACCCTATGGCAGCAGAACTCAACAATTGCCTCATTCAAATCATCCGTATAGTGCAAGCACGCAGCTGGGCAACAGAGATTCAAATCTTGAAGAAAAACATCCCGGTTCACACAAAAAGTTCCTTGGCACCATTACGACCATTTATCGATGATGAAGGAACTCTTGGAGTGGGAGGACGACTTCAAAATTCAATGTTGCCATATAATGAAAAACATCCTATTCTCATTCCCCATAACAGTCATCCAGACCAATTCATAGTGAGAGATGTCCATCGGAAGCTTCTACATGTCGGAAGTCAAGCTACAGCGGCATACATCCGAAGAAAATTGACAAGATGGAAATTACTTCAAAAGTTAAAAAACGACTTTTGGAAAATATGGTCTAAGGAATATCTATCTGGGTTACAACGCAGAACAAAATGGACTTCGAAAGAAGAGAATTTGCAAGTGGGAGATCTAGTGTTACAGAAGGATGACAGCAGTCCTCCCAATCGATGGCCTTTAGCAAGAACAGCAGAAGTGCATCCAGGCACCTACGGTGTTGTCAGAGTTGCAGCTGTTAAGAAAAAGGAAGATACAATTCTCAAGCGTCCAGTTACCAAACTCGGTCCGGTACCAAGACAGGAGGCAGAGGAAGGAAGAAGAAAGCGAAGCAGGGGTAGTGGAGTGTCAACAGTAACAAAAACTATAACACTCTTACTTACGTTATGCACCATAATTTCAGCAACCAAGGGGTCGTATACAGTAAAGTATCCGTCACCTGGCCTATTCATTGAAGAACTTGGCCACGCAAAACTCTCGAGGGGAAACTTCAGGATCGAAGTAGCAGTGAACATCTCCAGCATCCAAGTAGATGAAGAAGATATAAACAAGACAATCCAACAAATGAATACCTTATGCGACAAGGCACTGGAATTATCTGCAGAATCCCATTGCAAGGAATTAAATCATCACCTGAGAGAGCAGCAACGACAGATCATCTGGAATATGAGAAGCATTTATAGTCAAGATGTCAGAACCAAGCGAGGATTATTAGGGCAGCTACTAACCTCAGTGTTTGGAGTCAACGATGAAGTCTACCATGACATCGAATCATTGGAGAAAAATCAACTAGAATTAATACATTCATCTAATCGTCAAACGAAGATCATGTTGTCAACTGCAGCAACTCTAAATGAGACTGAAGCCAGAATATCCCAGAAGTTGGATAATTTTGGAAGAAAACTCAATGAAGGGATGCTAGCAATCAATGAGATGGAACCTTGGTACAAGAAAACGGACGACAACAAGTTAAACATACATGTGTTGACATCATATCAGATGGCTACCAACTACTTACAAGAGATGGGTGAGAAGTACAAACAACTTCTAAATGTCAAATTTAAAAGGGCAGACATCATGCAATTTATTTCATCGTCACAATTTGACAGAATAATGACTAATGCAATGGTCAATCTTCCAGCAAACCTAGAGATTCTTACTACGCCAACGCACAAGATGGAAGTTAGCTTCAACAATGAATCAACTCTTCAGTTATTTTCACATAACTGAGAAGCGGGAGTACAACTTGATAAAACCAACTCCTATTCCAGTAAAGAAAGGAAATGGAACCTACGCATCACTGAACTTGCCAATGGAGTTCTTAGCTATCAACTACAACGAACAAACCTATTTTGAAATCCAAGAGGACAAGTTAAATGAGATCGAGCCAATAGGAAAACATCTTTACCTATGTAGGCCATCCGCCGTTCGAAGTATTGAAGACAATCCTAATTGCATCATTGACGAAATCTATCAACGATTAAACAAGATCAAATGTTTGGTCCATCAGTTTACAGTTAAGACCCTGGTATGGAAGAAACTGTACGCAGCGAATACATGGTTGTTTATTCCCAATCAACCCACAACAGCAGCAGTACAATGCAGCGGGAATCGAGAAGATGTGAAGATTCAAGATGTTGGCATAATCCAGATATCCCCAGATTGTACTATATACACCAAACGGACTACCTTGCATACTCAGCTATTCACTACTATTCCTGTCGTAGCTGGGTTCAACAAACCAATGCAAGTAATTATTAACACTACTTTGCAGAATACGAGCACCCACCCTCAACTGCAAATGGAGGAACCTGTGTTGCTACCGTCTGATCATTTTCAACGCCTACAAGAAGAAGAATACGAGTTGCAGCTACATCAGGAATATCCATTGTGGCACCATCAACATACCATCATGGTGAACACTGGTACTACAATCGGTATCTTGGTATCAGTTTGTATCATCTGGACATTATGGAAGTACTGGAGAAAGAACAGGAAACCGCAGCCACGCCCAAATTCAGACCCATCAGAGAGCTTCAGGTTACAACCACTGCCACCTGACGAAGAAGATGGAGAGACAGCCTCAGCCACACCATCCCGGCCCTTTGTCGCTCGGCAGAATGTTTAGGAACCAAAACATAATTTTAACTTTAAAAATTAAATATGCATACATTTCGTAAGCAAACTGTTGCATGCGGAAATTACAAACAAAGCATCAGCGTTTATTATCAGCACTGGTCGAATGACCCCGGTCAACAAACTGCAATCCTGCAAACTGGCTGTTTGTTTGTTATGAAATTGAATACGCAAGTGCATATGCGAGCTGAAACTAGGGCAAATATTAAACTTTGTAAGCTAAGTCAGTATTTTTATATGTATAAATAGGAAAGAACTAGTCATTAAAATAATACAGTTTGAAATTTTGTTTCACTGTGTTCACGCTGACCAACGGCCCCAGGTCTTTTTTGCTACATCATCTCGTGTGAGACCGCACGAGACCGTTGGTTTGCACCCCTTTTTAATTCCTGCACCCCTAAGATATTCCTGCAGCTGTCCAAATTAAATTCATACAGTCCACTACATGCTCCACCCTGAATAGGCGGAGAACTTTAAATTGAAATAAAACACAGAAAAATGTTTTTAATATCCATGAAATTGGCTTTATTTGAAAGATAATTTAATGGCATTTATGTTTGAATATGATTTCGGGTATGTGACCGCCGCGGCTGGCGTGTACATGACGTAATCTGAAAGTCCAATTTTCACACACTCTTCGCAGTAAATCAGGCTGTATGCCTCTCAAGCATCTGGCCATACAAATCATATAAATGAAATTGTTAGTATAATAGAAGAGTTAAAAGAGGCAGGAATAATTGAATAAATCCAGTTCGACAATGTCGGAAACAGCACGAGGAGATCGTGACACCCTCCAGGCAGAGATGCCAACAACACCTCTACTACAATAATTGACTGGTGTATAATATATTTGTAATAATTTTATACATGTACATTAGACAAATAAAATACAATTTTATTTTATTACACCATCGTGCCCATAAAACCGTTACAGGAACATGTCAGGTTGACCAGTGGTCTATTTATTCATCGTTGCAAATTCTCAGACACTGATAATGGAGGCCATTGATCCCCTGATGTTCTGTAGTAATAATTTTGAAAGCGTTAAATTAAGATCTGTTTCAGTATTAATTTTCCAACTTCCCTCTTCTTACTTCGTTAAAAGTATGTCTGTCTGCCTGCCTAACTGCCTGTCTACCTGTCTATCTGTCTACCTGCCTAGCTGTCTAGCCGTCTACCTGCCTAAGCAGTGCTTTCGAACCTATATTAAAACAATCGAATCTAAAATTTGGGTCTTACGTAAAAGAAAACAATATGCAATTAAATGGTACTGTTGCTAATAGCAGTATAGAAATATGCAAATTTTTTAACTCAGTTCACACTCCAAACTGTAACCTGTAAATCTCTACAGCATAATAATATTTCTTTAGGAACTTGCTTATATTGCTAAAGTGAGGGATGCTGTCCTTCGGTACATAAATCCAACAACAAAAGCGAAATAAATAACTATCGACTCAATTTCGAGACTGTGTATTTAATAAAGTACAGGAGAAAAAACTTAATATTTACATTCGGTGCTTACAGTGTCTGTACATTTTTCAGTCAATTTTAAGCAATTTTCTTAACCATACATTTATTAGTAACTTTGCACATTCCCAGATTTCCTGCCAAAAACCTGATTATAATTAAAAATTTACCGTCAAAATGATGCGCAGAATTTGAATTATCCCGCCAAAACCTACGCAAAATTTAAATTTCCCGCCAAACCTGCGCAAAAACCATCGCGCAGACCCCCGCGTAGACATACGTAGAAACCTCCGCGCAGACCCTCGTGCAGACGTACGCAGAAACTGCAGACAACAATCACATCCGGTTTTTTTAGCAACCTTGCACATTCCCAGACGCTCACATCCGAAGGTCTGGACAGGTCTTTTCTATAGTCTGCAAATTCTGCGCCTCCTTCTAATTTTAGCTTTATTTACACAATTTCTAATGTGATTGTTTAAGTTACAAAATGTTTTTTTAAACAAGTTTGAGATTTTCTCTTATACATCTGATTTTTAACCAATCTAGATAAGTTTTTATCCGCCAAAAAATGAACTGTCCCTCACCGTTGCGTATCGTGTATAGCATCTTTATTAATTAGAGCATTTTTTACTAATATATTGTTGTGGCCTAATGGCTTTTACTTGGCTTCATTTAATTTAATTCTTATTCTCACGGTTTTATTTTAAATTTTGATTTTAATCTTACCTTTTGCGTACAGTCTAGCGTGTAATTGTAATAACCTTAGTTATTCGACTCTAATCGAATATTTAAATCAGATTAAGACATAAGCCATGAATACCGGATATAGGACAATTGCATTTATTAAGTAGTTAATAACTGCCTTCATCATACGTTGAACAATTTTGTTAATAATATTTGATAAATGCTTAATTTTAGTTAATTCAGTATTAGATTAATATTACTGTCTGTTTATATCTTCTATAGTCTTCTATTCGTCAGATATCTCTGCTACAACTATGCTTGTTGCAACCAAAAACTGGACTATTTACGAATGATTTACAAATACCGTTGTAAGAAACCGAAATTCCAATGATAAAACTAAACCACCACTCCTTTTAGGAACAATATTTTAAGCTGTTTTTTATTTTTGTAGTTATTGAATGCTTTATCATTTAATGATCATATGTACCGTACCCAAGCATTGCGTTTATTATGTGTTAAAATCCTTAAGTATTTATAAACCTTGAGTTATTTAAAATAAGTTGCATTTTCTGCTAATATTTTCTTTGATTTTACAAATTCTATAAAATATTCATTTACATTTTTCAAAACATTTTTTGAGTGTTGCATCTTTTAGCTGGGAAATAATCTCAAATATTTCGTAATTATACTACCATAACATTCTTAAAGCCAAGGTGCTAACACAAGAACAAAGAAGGTGTTTGGTTTGCGAGATTGGCATGCGGAAGTTGCTGAATCAGATAAACTGAAAAAATGCTAGGTGGTACACACGATTCTTTTATCGCCCTGTTTTGTATTATAAAATTCTGCTGTTTAAGACTCCACTATACGTATGTGTGCTAGCTTCCTACCAGAGTTTACTGCTGAAATTATATGTGTGTGTAAGATTGACTAAACTACATCAAACTTTTAACCTGCTGACTGAAGAGTATTTTTTACTAATGTATTGCTTTATTTGGTTTTATTTAATTTAATTCTTATTAACTATAATACTAGATATAGAACAATTGTATTTATTAAGTAATTAATAACTGCCTCTATCATACGTTTAACCACTTTGCTAATAATACTTGATAAATACTTAAATTTTAGTTAATTTTAGATTAATATTACTGGTTGTTTACAAAATTTTAGTATTATCTAATTTAAGATTCAATTTTATTAACTCTGTAAGTAGCAGTAAGCTCTGGTTCTCTAAGGGAAGCGTGGGTTCGAACCCCACGCCTGGCAATTCTTTTTTGTTTGTCTAACATACATCAGTACTTGACAAATTTATTTCAAGATAATTTTTGCAGATCATCGTCGAAAATTTCTCCAGACAGTGATAATGAGGATCATTAACTGCATCAGCAAAAATTTCCAAACAAAGGCTCCATTCAATTTAGCAGTTGTGCTGATTTTTCTCAAACAATGGGCGTCATTGTTCAATTGGTAGACAATAACATCCGGCATCTGCAAGTCTCAATAGGTATTGCGTTCTCAGACGCTGACTCACATCCTGTTGAGCCTGGGAAAATTTTTATAAGCGTAGAAATCTTGTAAAATTTCAAAATTAGACTTTTAACCCCAAAATTAATCGTGGGAATATTGTAAAATTTCAAAATTACACTTTTAGCCCCAAAAATTCATCGTGGGAACCGGAAGTGGCACGTGACCTAGGTGAGGTCAATGAGCTTGACCCGCTAGGCCCCCGCCCTTGACCCCGGATAGGCCAATGACCTTGACCTCGGCTAGGCCCGTGACCTTGAAAAAACTTCAAGGTCAAATGTGGCCCAGAACCCGCCTAACTACACTACTGATTAGGAAAATGCTGGCAGTCAGATGATGAACCAGGTGTTTACAAAAGATACATTTAAATGACTGGGGATTTTGGTAATCGGTACTTTGCAAAACGAGAATTGATTACAAGCAAGTCTATTATAAGAAGAATATACTGTATTTGGGTCAGCATTTTTTCCTCTTTTCAGCTCTTTCTTTGCTCTGGCGATCTTAATGTCTATTTCCTTTGTTTAAAAACTTTTTGTATTAGCCTTTAGGATAATGGATAATTAGGCAATCTAATATATGTATTTTATATAATCTCTCGGTAATCGTAAAAATATGTATTGCATTCTTAGTTGTTCTATGTACTATTATTTTTGTTACAAGGAATTTATTTAATAAGTAGTGATTTAGTAACTTAAACACTGTTATATTTAAAAGAACTCGAATGATTTTTAAAATAAAATGTTTAAATTTCCCGCGTTTACGAATGTTTATAATTTTTTCCACGGAGTGTAATTTTCAAACCCTCCGCTACCCGGGGTGTTTGTGTGCTCGGTGGCACTGTATTTATTGTCACAATGTCGACGAGGGAAGTTCTGGGTAAAGCCTTTTACAGATTTTTTATATAAAAATAGTGGGGTAATATCCATTACAGCACTGAGTACGATAATAGATATTAACGATACAAGTTTGATTATGAGCATCTTAACGACACGAGTCTGATTGCCAAAAACAAGGCGGTGAGCCGAGTTTTGCGGCAATCAAACGACTCTCGTTAAGTGCCATAAGCAAACGTGTATTGTTCAATATTTTATCTTCATGAATAAATTCTGGTTCAATGTATTTCTTTATACAAAAAGAGTGCGGTAATATTCATTACCGCACTGAGTGCGGTAATATCCATTACCTCACTCAGTGCGGTAGTGAAGCTCTTAGCGATACTAAAATTAATTTGGTTAGTAGTCTATAACAACACCGATAAAGGTAAAGTGTATTAACGATATGGAAAAACAGTAATTCTCAGAATCCAAACAATTTCATAAGCTCTTAATATTAAGCTATAAAAAACACAACAACGCGGTCAGAATATTAAGTTTCCAGATAATTACTACAACTTCCTTAGAAGTGCATTAACTCGTATAAATCTCGACGCAACAAGTGAAGTGTTAAAGCCTCAGACGCGGGTGGAATTTTTCTACAAGACGCGTAAGCCTGTCGTTCATACCAACAAGATTTGACTCAGAATTTGCATATCCCAGCGGTGGCGTTTTTAGAGAATGGGAAAGGGCAGATAAGCTATGAAAAAACAGTAAAAGTGTCTTCGAGCCAGAAAAATGCGGTGTATCCTCGTTTTAAATGGCTGTGCATTTCATTAAATTTTTGATTTTCTCCTAACGAAGAACTGGAAGATCAGAGCTTTAAAATGAAACGCCGCAGGCCTTTTGTAGAGGATTTGAAACTCATAAAGATTAATTAAACATTGCTGTTTGTGAACGCAACTGTTTGGCAATTCCGAACAAGTAAAGCTATAGATGATAGCAGAAATAGAAATAAAAGTTTACCTGGAATCACGTTTAATTTAAGAAAAAATAAACAAGTCATATACCACGTCAATTTAACATTTTTACAAACATTCAACACTTCTCAAGGTCAGTTGTAGTGCAGACAGTATTTGCTATTTCGGGGAGTTGTTGACTTCAATTTATTCAGCAAACAAGCCTCGAAAAGCAGCATTATTCGACGTTACTAAAGAATAAATAACTGGCAAGGCACTCGGAGCAGCTGACAAATAAACTCTTGAAAGATATGCGTTTCGAGCAACAAGTCGTGGAGGGCGAGGATAAGCTAATAAGGTAGGTAAGTGCGCACCTCCCCTTAAAGAAATTTCCATATAAAAGCGCATACACAGAATCGTTACTAGTCTACCCATTTTTAACTTTCCTACGGTTAAGGTATTACCAATTATTTTAATGCCAGCTTGACAATGACTGTAATTTGAAATGCTTGAAAATTGATCTAAAATTGACTTACCGGCAAGCTTTAAGAAAGATTTCTTAACTTGTTTAACCCTGTTAAAACATTATAGCTAAAATTTAGTGTTAAAATTATACAGCTATTTCAAAATTGATGTGTTTAAAAAGTCGGGTCAGAAGTCTGTAGCAATTCGTTCGGTCAACAATCCACAGGAATATGCTACGTGGGTGGGCTGAAAAGTAATGCACACATGCTTGTAGAACGCGAACGCAATGACCTACGGAGACGCGCATAATTGTATTTGGAAGCTACACCCTTCCTTTATGCGCATGCCAAGTTTGAAAGAGTTTCGTTCACTAGTTCGTTTTTTAGTAGCGGAAGTATGGAGACGTGTTATCGTGCTATGTCAACGAGACTTGAACAGCGCGCGGTTAAAGAATTTTTAACTGCTAAAAACGTGATCCCTACTGATATTTATCGCCGTTTAAAGGCCGTTTATGGTGATGATACTGTTGATAGGACTACTTTGAATCGATGGGTAATAACATTTTGTGGTTGCCATCCCATAAAAGCCGTACTTGATGACGAAAAACGCAGCAGACGTCCGATCATTGCCACAGGCGATGAACATCGCAAACGCCTCGACAATTTGATCCAAAATGACCGACGAATCACTTAAGAGCGCATCGCAAACCGCCGATAATTTTGGATCAAATTATCGACGCGTTTGCGATGTTCATCGTCTGTGGCAGTGATCGGACGTCCACTGCGTTTTTCGTCATCAATTACGGCTTTTACGGGATCTCTACCACGAAATGTTATTACCCATCGATTCAAAGTAGTCCTATCAACAGTATCGTCACCATAAACGGCCTTTAAACGGCGATAAATCTCAGTAGGAATCACGTTTTCAGCAGTTAAAAATTCTTTAACCGCGCGCTGTTTAAGTCTCGTTGACATATCACGATAACACTCCATACTTCCTAAAAAACGAACTGGTGAACGAAACTCCTTCAAACTTGGCAGGCGCATAAAGGAAGGATGTAGCTTCCGAATACAACCATGTGCGTGTCTGTAGGTCATTGTGTTCGCGTTCTACAAGCATGTGTGCATTACTTTTCAGCTCACTACGTACAATAACGAGTCAGCATTTTTAGTCAGTCCCAGAGTGTCGTGGGTCACAGTTACACAACACTGCTCAGCACAATCGATGTCCGAAACAAGTGAACGAACTGCATCGGTTTGCTAAAAACATTTTGTTACAGCCTAATATCGACTTTATGACAAAAAAAATCTATAAAAGGCTTTTTATCCAGAAGTTCCCTCGTCGCCATTTTGACACTAAATAATTTTAAAAATCAAATTAAGTTAGGAGTAAAAATATCACGTTTCTAATATATTAAATAAATTTTCAAATAAAAAAAATGTATCGCGCTGGGATTTAAACGGGGCCTGGACACAACGCCCACTGGTCACAACGTTCACCACCTAGTATGGCCGCCATATTGGACACAACGTCCACTTTTAAATTTGGTCATAACGTCCACCCTGGTCACAACGTCCACCGCCACAACGCCCACTCTGGTCACAACGTCCACCTTCGCATTTGGTCACAACGTCCACCTTGGACACAACGTCCACCTTGGACACAACGTCCACCGCCATAACGCCCACTGTGGTCACAACGTC
This sequence comes from Agriotes lineatus, assembly GCA_940337035.1. NCBI lineage: Eukaryota > Metazoa > Arthropoda > Insecta > Coleoptera > Elateridae > Agriotes > Agriotes lineatus. The sequence goes on along the minus strand of CALNHX010004528.1, from coordinate 23,805 downwards.
CACTTTCAAATTTGGTCACAACGTCCACCTTGGACACAACGTCCACCGCCATAACGCCCACTCTGGTCACAACGTCCACCTTCGCATTTGGTCATAATGTCCACCTTGGACACAACGTCCACCGCCATATCGCCCACTCTGGTCACAACGTCCACTTTCAAATTTGGTCACAACGTCGACCTTGGACACAACGTCCACCGCCATATCGCCCACTCTGATCACAACGTCCACTTTTAAATTTGGTCACAACGTCCACCTTGGACACAACGTCCACCGCCATAACGCCTACTCTGGTCACAACGTCCACCTTCGCATTTGGTCATAACGTCCACCTTGGACACAACGTCCACCTTGGACACAACGTCCACCGCCACAACGCCCACTCTGGTCACAACGTCCACCTTCGCATTTGGTCACAACGTCCACCTTGGACACAACGTCCACCTTGGACACAACGTCCACCTTGGACACAACGTCCACCGCCATAACGCCCACTGTGGTCACAACGTCCACTTTCAAATTTGGTCACAACGTCCACCTTGGACACAACGTCCACCGCCATAACGCCCACTCTGGTCACAACGTTCACCTTCGCATTTGGTCATAATGTCCACCTTGGACACAACGTCCACCGCCATATCGCCCACTCTGGTCACAACGTCCACTTTCAAATTTGGTCACAACGTCCACCTTGGACACAACGTCCACCGCCATATCGCCCACTCTGGTCACAACGTCCACTTTTAAATTTGGTCACAACGTCCACCTTGGACACAACGTCCACCGCCATAACGCCCACTCTGGTCACAACGTCCACCTTCGCATTTGGTCATAATGTCCACCTTGGACACAACGTCCACCGCATATCGCCCACTCTGGTCACAACGTCCACTTTCAAATTTGGTCACAACGTCCACCTTGGACACAACGTCCACCGCCATATCGCCCACTCTGATCACAACGTCCACTTTTAAATTTGGTCACAACGTCCACCTTGGACACAACGTCCACCGCCATAACGCCCACTCTGGTCACAACGTCCACCTTCGCATTTGGTCATAACGTCCACCTTGGACACAACGTCCACCGCCATATCGCCCACTCTGGTCACAACGTCCACTTTCAAATTTGGTCACAACGTCCACCTTGGACACAACGTCCACCGCCATATCGCCCACTCTGATCACAACGTCCACTTTTAAATTTGGTCACAACGTCCACCTTGGACACAACGTCCACCGCCATAACGCCCACTCTGGTCACAACGTCCACCTTCGCATTTGGTCACAACGTCCACCTTGGACACAACGTCCACCTTGGACACAACGTCCACCTTGGACACAACGTCCACCGCCATAACGCCCACTGTGGTCACAACGTCCACTTTCAAATTTGGTCACAACGTCCACCTTGGACACAACGTCCACCGCCATAACGCCCACTCTGGTCACAACGTCCACCTTCGCATTTGGTCATAATGTCCACCTTGGACACAACGTCCACCGCCATATCGCCCACTCTGGTCACAACGTCCACTTTCAAATTTGGTCACAACGTCCACCTTGGACACAACGTCCACCGCCATATCGCCCACTCTGATCACAACGTCCACTTTTAAATTTGGTCACAACGTCCACCTTGGACACAACGTCCACCGCCATAACGCCCACTCTGGTCACAACGTCCACCTTCGCATTTGGTCATAACGTCCACCTTGGACACAACGTCCACCGCCACAACGCCCACTCTGGTCACAACGTCCACCTTCGCATTTGGTCACAACGTCCACCTTGGACACAACGTCCACCGCCATAACGCCCACTGTGGTCACAACGTCCACTTTCAAATTTGGTCACAACGTCCACCTTGGACACAACGTCCACCGCCATAACGCCCACTCTGGTCACAACGTCCACCTTCGCATTTGGTCATAATGTCCACCTTGGACACAACGTCCACCGCCATATCGTCCACTCTGGTCACAACGTCCACTTTCAAATTTGGTCACAACGTCCACCTTGGACACAACGTCCACCGCCATATCGCCCACTCTGGTCACAACGTCCACTTTTAAATTTGGTCACAACGTCCACCTTGGACACAACGTCCACCGCCATAACGCCCACTCTGGTCACAACGTCCACCTTCGCATTTGGTCATAACGTCCACCTTGGACACAACGCCCACTTTTGTTTTACTGGTTATTTTTAGAATTTTAAAAAATATTGGTTTTAGGCTATTTTATGTATTTTTTAATCAATGTATAGTTTCAACTATTTCCTTCCCGTGTCTCTCTTTTCTGCTGGTTTTTGTCTAGTGTATGCATTTCCAGCTCATTTCTCATATAAATCGGTATACGAAGCATAAGGGTCATACCGGGTGTCTTAAAATGAATTACATCTAGTATGCTTTGAATTTCCCATAATGCAATCTAAAATTTTACTTGAAATTGGCAAGACTGTAAGTCTATGTGAAATTCGAGGTTAAAAGGTTAGGTTTTGTGTCAGTTTGTGTCAAAAGTGACGCAAAACCTAACCTACTAACCTCTAATTTCAAAGCATACTAGATGTAATTCATTTTAAGACACCCTATATTATAACACTAAATATACCTAAAGATTCATTGGTTTGCGTTACACCTCATTCGAAAAAAACTTTTCCTTATTGTACCAGTAGGTAAGTATTTACAAGTCCCTAAAAACTAAAAATAAAAGAGAAGATTGACGTCACTGAAAAAACGTGGTTTTACGTGTTATCATCAGTAATATAACAAGGGCGATCCATACCGATAATTTTGCACACGCCAAGGGTCTAGCGCTGGTTGTAATGAAAACTGCCCCGACGGCAGTTTTCTAAGAGCAATCAGCACGATGACTCTTGGGATGAGTACTCCTAGGAAGTGTCAAGTCGAAATGTCTATTTAATATTATTTTTCCATACAAAATTGGAACCCCCATTTTACCCCTTTAGGGGTTGAATTTCGAAATATCCTTCCTTCTTCCTTGTATACATCATAAAGGGAACCTCTGCAAAATTTCAGTTTTCTAGGTCTGAATATTAAAAGCAGGAAAAGGATTTCTGAAAATGTTTACGAATTGCAGGAAATTGAAGTACCGGGTGATTATAAAGTCTCGATCCATTGCTAATTTGTACTTACTTTTAAGTTGCCAGTTTGCATTTATTTTGGGCCTAATTCATTTCGTAATCGAAAATTTCAATCTGGTTCGTTTGCCAACACATTTTTTGCTTGCATGCAGTTAGACGGGCTTAAAAATGCAGTCAGTGCAGTGGTTTTCTGGGAATTCCTAAAAAACTCGGGTATCCCCTTGAATTATTTTGGTTAACTAACACACACACAGAAAACTCGGTCACTCCTCGTTTTGTATGATTTTAATTCAAAATACAAACAAGAGCAATACGACAGATCTGGGGATAGTTATACGCCTATCATCCTTTGTGTCAGAGACTATAATGAATAAAAATATAAAACAATTAATTAATTTGTAAAGCTTGTATTAAGATGGTAAGAGTTTACAAACTTCTGTAAAATTATTTAAGTACTAAAATTCTAGATTCAGTGCGACAAAAAATAGGCCATTCCACATGTAAAAACCACTTTGCATCAAAAACAATTAAAGAAGTATAAAAATTAGCCAAAACAACAGACAATTGTGACTTCGTTTGCATCTACTTCAGGGCACAAGCACAGTTTAATTTCGATCTTTGTAAAACCTAACATACCACTGAAAAAATGACAAAATAGTTCCTTCAAAATGTTCCTGAATAAATATTTTCACACGCACGTTCCCGATCAAAGCACCTTGCGAAAAAAGTTTTTGTTAATAATTTCAAAGATGCCGTTTGTGCAGTAGCTGGGCGAATTGGTCAAATAGTTCTTTCTAAATGTAAGAAGGTTTTTTTTTTCAAAAAAGAAGGCCATAAAATTTCCACAATTTTGGCAAGCGAAATTGCAGAAGACTTTGAGATTGATCCGACTATTGTAGTAAATTTAAAATATGCTTCAATAACTAATGTTGACATAGAAAGAAGTTTTTTTTTACATATAAGAACATTTTAAGTGAAAGGCGACTAAATTTAACAATGGAGCATTTAGAACAATATTTAATAACTAATAGTTTTCTGAAAGACTAATTTTTTAGTGCCCAAGTCTATGAATTGTGTTTGCATTTGATATTTTTAGTGTCACATTACATGCTTGTTCTTCAGAATTACTGTTATTAGTTAAATGAATGAATAGTCTTTTTTTCATTTATGACGTTTTTTATAATAAAGCTTTTTTGTAAGAGTTTATGCCTTTTTGCTTAAGTTAACGCTTTTTTAAACGTTTTTGAGGCTTTTTTAATAGCTTAACTCGTACTACTCACTCGTTTGTAACTTATACACACGTATATTAATGATCCTCTTATCCCACTTGTATAGTAAATAACTATTAAAATAATGTGATAATGCGGGATAAATAAAATATTAATTTATGTATTATATGTGTCTTTATTGTTCTTGAACTAGCTTTCGCTAGTTTGAGAACAATAAAGAATGTAGCGGCACAGATGTACATACTTCTTCTTTGATCACTCTGCATGTCTGATGTTGATTATAACTCCAATCACTGTCAATGTAAATACATAGTAGATCTATAAATAATAGTCTTCTTAATGAAATACTATACACAAATAGATATACACAATAGATTAAAGAATCACTATTAAAGAACTTTTTTAGCGGTTATGTAATTTATTTACAATTTTTATATTACACAATGAGATCATATTAATAACGAATATCACAGATCATTATGCTACACTATCAACTGTTTCTGTTAGGAAAAAAGGAAGCATTGAAGGTAACACACAGGCAAATAGGACTATTAAAATCTTTGACAAGGATAACTGGATAAGTATATTGAACATGTTACTCTAGTTAGTTGTGGTCAGTTGTGTTCTGAACCAAATCATTATTTAGCAACTGAAAAATATATCGTTTATTAAATAACTAAAAATCGATTATTAAAAGACGAAACACTTAAAACAAATTTAAAAAAAACCGAAAAAATGGATTACGAAAAAAATATCAATGCAATATATGTTATGCACAAATTAAAGCAAAAGGTTTTAAAAATCTCAAGGACGTTGACTTAAAATACTACATTACGCAACTAGTTTAGAACAGTGATGTTTTATTGAACAAGTATGGCTGGTTTGAGTAGGAGCATCAGCGAACAACGAGCTTTTCTAAGGTGTGCCGTATATTTTATCGCATTTGATAAAAAATTTGAAATATTATATTATAAAAGTGACACTAATAAATGTCTAAACATAACCAAGCTAAGCAGAACTACTTTCTATGCACTGAAGCACATCAGCAGCTCCAGTAGATGTTATGCGTTTGGCAGCAAGGTCCATAAATATAGCAAACTTGGAAATACAGGCCATCCCATGTATTTCCACTATGCAGTGGGTACGAAAATATCGCCAAATGGCGGGAAATCTAAACCTTGAATTTTGAACCCAGAATTCTCTCCCTTTTGAGTTAGTGGGAAAACCAAATAAAAGAAAACTAGGTCTTGAATGGTTAGAGCAGTTCAAAGATGCACATCCTGGTACTCTCAAACCATCTAACCTTAATCTTTTAAATGATAAGCTCTGACGTTTCTCACTCTAATCGCGACGGCTTTGCCAAAAATTCATTGTTAGTGGGCACGAAAATGGCGGTTACTGAGATGACATATATTTCCACGCTTGCTATATTTAAGGACCTTGTTTGGCAGTACAGGGCTGTGTTCGACAATGTCCCACCATCGCACTGGTGTGTCGGTTAACTCTCTCATTCTCACAATAAAAAACAAGGATGTTCAACGGACCAGTGTGATCACTGTAAGTTTTTGTCAAATTTGAGGTTAGCAGGTCAAGTTTTGCGGCAGTCTGTGTCAAAAACTTACGCAAAACCTAACTTGATAACTTCGAGTATTATGTATATAGACTGACAGTGCCAAACGTAAAACGAATCGCCGTTGCTATGCTGTAATGGTTGCTATGGTGAAAAATATCACGTTACTCAACGGTTTTTAATGTAGAAATGTAGTGCACTACTTTATGAAATTCGATAAACTTATAAAAATTACTACAATATATTACCAACTTGAATAAAAACAGCTAAGTGTAATTATTATACTGAACAAGTAAGTAAAACTTCTGATCCGAAAGGCCTCTGGAAAACTGCAAACTACAGTATGAATGTTCGTGTTTGTTTGTAAATCTACCATAAAACAAATACATCAAAATATGGTACACAATTCCAGAATGAAAAGGAAATCGCTGATGAATTCAATGGATATTTCAGTGAGGTAGGTAAAGATATGGCTGATGTACCTACTTAGGGTAAAATAGTATAGTTTCAAGTAATCATCTAGTTCCCAGCTGTTGTTATGTCATGAAATTGACACATTACAATGTGATTGCGAATAAAATTAATTAAACAATCAATACATTAATAATAAAAATGTTTCCCCAGGTAATTCGACCTTATTTTTATCCCTAGTAACTAAGGAAGAAATAGATAATTTAATGAACACCACATCATCAGCAATAGAGAACTTGACTGACGAAAACTTAAAATCAATAAAAAGAAGAAAACAGTATTTTATCGAACCAATGCAGTTTGTATTAAATCAAGTCCTAAACACTGATATATTTCCAGATGTACTGAAAACTGCCATTGTACATTCCGTACAAATATTCAAAATAATAGGAAGGATGTTGTGGAAAATTATGGGCCAATATTGTTGCTACCATCTCTAGCTAAAATAGTAGCAAAATTAATTAAAAAATGACTTATTGATTTTTTACAACGCACAAAGTAGTTTCATCTACACTGTTTGGCTAAAAAAGACGTTTACACTATCTAATTTCAAGAATTTACGCAAGTTATACAGTATAAAATCCTTTGACAGTGTATACCATGACTTTTTAATAAAGAAATTGGTGAAATGGCATAACTTCCTCACTTTAAATATTGAAAAAACTAAATGTATACCATTTATTTTATACAAAAATTAATTTTCTGAATATACTTGCGGTAAAATTCAAAATTCAACTGTCCAAATAAATTCGATAACGAACATAAAAGTATTTTGTAATAATTACAGATAACCATTTAAGATGGAAAAAATGATTGTTTTATTGGTTTTCTGACAACTTATGTTATTTATACATATAAAAAGTTAAGACGTAATTGCGTATGATGCAATATTGTTTTATTGGCTATTGTAGCACACTTATTAATATTTTAAGTTGTGATTACACGTACAAAGTGTTTAATTTCGACTCTGTCAACTGGACATAAATGCACCCCAGTGTCTTCGTCAGGCCTTTCAGAATATTGACAGCCCTACGAGGAATTCTTTAAACTCGCCTTATGAGATGTAAAATTTATAATAAAAAATATTATTATTTCTAAACTTTCCAATGTAGAAATGTTTTAAGAGTATATTTTACTATGACGATTTGTAATAGTAGAGAGGCCAAACTAAATTATCTCGTCAAATAACGATTTGCGTGGGACTGAGTAGCTTTATACCGACAAGTGGTACCTTCTTATTCGGTGGTGTTTCCTGAGTATGAAAAATCATGTTGTCGCTTTCTCAGCCTGTGGAGAGAAGAGCTATGCCGTCACAAATGTGGCCATTCTTGGTTCCAGGTTTTAGTACAGTAAAGCTAGGGTTTAACCCAAACATAAAAAAAAAGTTCTACCCAGCAGGAAACTGTTTACTACCCTTCTCTCAATAGGTGTTCAAAAGTTGCACAACATTGCGCGACGGGTTTAGGAGGGAGGGGGGTGGAAATGTGATAAAATGGTAGGTTTCAACAGTTTTATAGTTTTTCGCAAATATCTCGTTAACTGCAAGGTTTAGCGCAAACTTCATCTTATACAAAATTAATCTATATTTAATTTACAATAAAAATGGTCTTGTGCATTTTTGACTTCCCGACAAGGGTTACAGAGATATGGAAGGGGTAATGATGTCATTATTTTCCAGTTAGCTTGGGATTCATCGTACTCACTTAAAAATGAGTGTCTCGTTATAAAAAATACTTAGTGACGCATCAATAAGATAGGAAAATTTGTATGTGTGTATGTATGTATGTTGGTACAGAGCTGGCAACTCTGCTACCATATAGATGGAAACACCAAATGCTGAAGAATCGTCGAAAGACGCCCTATGCTTCTACAGGAGCAAAAACGAATGATGATGATGATGATGATGATGTATGTATGTACGGCTATGTGTATGTTGTTAGATCATTTTCGACCTCGTTAATTTCTGAAGCCGGTTCTGCCCTAAAACCGGCCCTGCCTTAAAACCGATTGTGTAATTTAAAGTCATTCAAGCTGCGGCAGCGAATTGCCCGAGCTTGTTTGTATTGCATTGTTTCTCACGAGCCTATTTAGTTTTTTTTTGGACCTTGCAATTCATGGTAAATCATTTACAACCTACATATCCGTCGAAATTTTGGTATCAGGTCAAGCTTATTTCTGTTCAGGGTGACGTAATCTATATTCGCACGCAGCTCAGCTGCTTTCTTTCGTAGAATTCTTAACGCCGTTAGGGACTTTTGATACTATTCGGTCTCGCGAACAAATTGTCAAAAGGAAGAAAATTTTAGTAGAGCTCTTGTTATTCTGTGCATTATATTTCTGACTTCAGACCTTAATACTGCTTTCCTTTTCAAAGGCAGCTTTGTTTCAGTTTAGCGATAAGGCAACTTAAACGCCTTGCCTTCCGTAGTACACTGCAAGCTCTTTGGAAATCAGTTTTGATTAATCTGTTGTGCCCAAGTAATAGGGTCACGTTCTGTAAAGCCCAAACCTTCTTTTCGATTAATTTAACTTCTGAATTTAAGACATTTGATACCCCTGGAATTTCCTTACTTGGCAGTTACAAGTATGTGAGACTTTCTTTGTGCTTTGTTTTAATCGGGGTTTCCCCCCCGAGTTCATGATGCAGTGTTTCCTTCCGTGTTGCAACAAGGAGACGAAAGATTCAGTTTGGATTAGTAAAAGTGATGATGGACTCTTCGTTAGCGCGGGAGCAATCAGTAAGCTCTGCGATTTTAAAAATTAATTAGTAGCCAGCCTTCAGTTCAGGCAGACGTGTTTGTTCTGCGCCTTCAGGGGTCGCCTCGGCGATTCGCCGCTTCGGTGCTATCCAGTTAAATTAATGTTTTGTGAAAGATTTCTGTTCTTTCCCCGCGGGACGTTGTGTGTTCGGCGGACGTATTTTTTTTGGGCGGCGTCTTAATGTTTGTTTAACTCAACCCCAGAGTCGGGAACGGAGTTCTTTTGCATCCTGTTGCACATTTAATACAAGACGCCCTATGAAGCCTACTTAATGTGCCCATAGTGAGTGGGAAACTTCTGCTGTTTGCAAATCCAGTTACGTCGCGCCGAAATCCGAATATCTTTTCGTTCCCGGGGGGGACGACCGCATTCATCGTGAATTTACTCTGCCCTCTTTTGGACCGCTGTCTACCGTTCCACTTAACCCTTGGGTCTACCCTGTTCTACACTGCAGGAAGCAGCACCAACCCCGGCGTCCTTTGAAGCATCACCGAGGCTTGGACTTCCAACAGACTACCATGCCTGGGCTAAGGTAAATTTCTACATTGTTAACTGTTACGCTTATCCAGTGCCGGGTGTGTTATTATCATTTGTTTATTGCGCAGTGTGCGGAGTTATGAACATTGCGTACGTCTTTGTATTTTAATTATGTCAGTTGATCATTGAAGGCGGAAGCTTTAGTCCTGCCAATATTTTAGTTGTTTATTCTTTGTAACTCTGTTTAGACTAAGTTAGTTCTTGCGTGGGATCCCCTTTTGTCCTCAGCTAGGGTGTAACCTTTTTGATAGCCGACTTTTGGCTTGATGTACTCAAATTTAAATCATTAAATTTCATTATTGGCTAAATTAATTATTGGTTTCATTTAAATGTGTGAACCTATTGAGTCCTCAACTAAAGACGGCTTTAGCCAAGTGTAATTTCATGTAAAGACCAGAGCATGCGATAGAACGCGTAAGCCCTTAAGATCAGGGGTGTTTTGTATTTTGTTATTAGCTTCCAGAGCGGTGGCCATCGAAGGTAAGTGACTTCGATTTTTGTGGCCACCCTACGTTTGCATCCGGCGTCGGTGGAGCTGACGAGTGACGCTGGAGTGGTGTAAAGCAACCTGGAGGACTTTTTCATTGCTACGTGGTATTTCTTGTTTTCGCTGCGTTAGCAATTCTCTGTTTAAAAACAAGTGGCTCTCCGAGCATTCTCCCCATTTATGAATTGAATTGTTAGGGATTAGAATAGGATAACCCCTGTCGGTTTCGTTAAGTTTGTCGAACCACGCCTTCCCGATTAAGCTAGTTGAGGGTAACAGAAGCCGACCATCTGCTTCGAGCCATTTTTAGATCTGTGTCTTTTAGGAAACCGGCAAACCCTTCTAACCCTAACCCAACCCGCTCTTTGACGTTGAATACATGCAATGTCGATTCATTAAGATTATACCGTAACAATGTATATGATAATATATCTACATTGCTCCCCTCCTTTGTCACTTTTATCTTCATTTTGCCTATTTTTCTCTTTGAATAATTCATAATATCGTTTTTTTTCGTTCCCATTTGTGTTCTTATAATTACACCTACTTAAATTACCTCTATCTTTTGTCATATCATCCTAAAAAGATAAAATCATGTGGATATCATTAAAACAGGGTTAATTACAAACTTTATCTAATAAGCTGTAATACAAAAAATAATGGAAATTGTTTTCTTCACAATACATGCTTTTCAGTAAATTCAATGTTCTTCAATGAAAAGTGGTATGTACAACGTTCAAGGTAGTTACATAATACTAAATAACAGCAATCAGTAACCTAAAAGCCTTCAAGCTCTTTTTCATGTTGAAGATTATCTTCATCGATGCCGTCGTCAATAATTAGTGCATCTGTGTTGGTGCACCCATGTCCGGAGCAATTCTTGCACATGTTTGAGCATTTCAAGCCACTCTGTCGACGCTTACAGTTCCTGACACACCCCGCATTACAAAACAATGAGGGAGAACAATTCTTCAGGATCAGCGGCCTTTGTGATTGCAACTGGACGCACATAACCACCAATCCTTTTCCAACCCCATTTTAGTGAATCTTTATTGAGATTGAGCCATTGCTGCACTTGATGGTAAACTCTATAAGAGTGTTGTTGTGCAGCTGCTGAAGTAGGGAAAAGTACAGCTAACCTGAGATTTGTGTGTACAGGCTCCTTTGCGATGGTCTACAAATAACATTGATGGCGCAGATTATCCAAATTATCTGCATTTGTTGATGCAAATATCGATAGGAAGAAATGGTTTCCAGCCAGTTACTGCATCTGGGTCTGCATTTGGGTGGTTAAAAATCAACTGCTTTAAATAAAATTCCTTGCCACGTCGCACGCTTTCAGAAGGCGTTATTTTTCCCTTTCTATAAATTGAAGAGGCGGTATCACATCCGGCGAAAGTGTAAACTGCCAAGAGAACATCCTTCATTTTCCCGATACCACGCTGAATGTCTCCAATGCAGTAAACTTTTTCTTCTTGGTTATACCTTTATTCGGTACAGCCATCTTCAAGTGTTTGATGGCTGGAGCATGAACAACCAACAAGACCAATAAATCGGTGTCATTGCCAATTACGATACCCTCTGTTTCCTTCTTTGATTCGTCAATTGTAGTAAAAACGATCTTGGTGTCAGCATCACATTCTGCCTGAATCACTTTGCAGCCAGCTTGCTGTAAGTGTACAGTGGTGAGAGTAATCAGTTGTATCTTGTTCTTAATACTAGTTAGAAATTTTGCTCGTCCTAGAGTGACATTAATTCCATCTTCCACTTTCACTTCAACATGCGTAGTACTGGATGATCTGCGTAAATGTTGTTCGTCTTTTATGCTGGGTGCTTTACCATAACCACCTGGCCTCCCCACTTCTTTGAACACTTTATATAATACACTTGGAGCGAATATTACGAGTTCATAGGCGTGATTTTTGCTTTTTTTGACAAACAGAAAAAGTTACATTTTTATCCCCTCCATATTTCCGTAATCCTTTACTGCAGTGCAAAAATTCATACGACCATTTTTATTGTAAATTAAATGTACATTAATTTTGTATAAGATCTAGTTTGCGCTAAACCTTGCAGTTAACGAGATATTTGTGAAAAACTGTAAAACTATTGAAACCTACCATTTTACCACCTTTCCAACCCCCTCCCGCCTAAATCCGACACGCAAGGTCATGCAACTTTTTTCCACTTACTAAGAGGAGGGTACTAAACAGTTTTCCACTGGGTAGAATTTTCTTTTTTGGATGTTTGGGTTAAACCTAGTCTTACTGTATTAAACCCTGATACCAAGAATCGCCATCTTTGTGACGTCATAGCTCCTCACTCCACAGGCTGAGAAAGCGACAACAGGAGTTTTTCTACTAAGGAAACACCGCTGATTACAATGGTATCACTTGTCGGTATAAACCTACTCAGTCCCACGAAAATAATTATTAATTCACTTGGCCTCCCTACTATAAAACAAATTTGAAAAAAGCAACTCTATGCAACTATATGGAACAGATATTTGCTCAGAACTAATAATATTACCAGAAGTTCGCTAAACGCCAACACAAACAGAATATTTGTGCTATCACGTTTAACAAAACATTCATAATGTTTTATTAGGGTAAAAATAAAGTTGATCTTTCATAACTTTTAATATTGCATTTTTCCTGTGTACGACATTTCCATATTGAGAACAGCAGATACATTAACATTCCAGGTTTTAAAAAGGGCGAAACGAAAAACCTGAAAATTATTATAATCATCCTCATTAAGGGTGGTTTAAACCTTACAGGTTTATTCTGTTCTCATGGAAACTGGTCTTTCCACCGTTTCTTTGTCCGTTCGACATTTCTTCTTCCAGCAGGCCAGTAATGCACTACGTAACTGTCAGGTATACAGTAATCATCCCTTGGTTCCTACCAGTTTATTCAGTATTGGTCTAAATTTTTTCTTAATTTAAATATTTGTAATTATTTTTTAATCTACTAATGTGTAGCCTATTACGTGCCTCAGCAATTACATTTACACTGTCCAATTTTCAGATCCATAGATCAGTACTATTAGTACTCCATTACTGTGTAAAATTTCAATTTGTCAATTGCTTTCTGATAACAAAAAAAGGCTATATAGTAGGAAAATTATATTCTCTTCTCTTTTCGATGAGCTGCGTTATAGTAAAGATACCATCGAAGCAAAATTTGCCTTTTCGGAATCCATGGTGAGATTCTGAAATCCTAATTTCTGCGATTATATTTAGGAGTCCGGTTAGTTGCGTATATTTTGTAGCATGTATTCAGCAGACTAATTGCTCTATAGTTACTGCAATCTCCTTTCTTTAAATATCAATTTTATTTTTGCCATCTTCAACTCATCAGGAATGCTTTGTTATTCAAGTGTAATAAATGTTTCGGTGCAATAGAAATGAATTTGTTCGCGTTTTGTATAATAATGTGCTATTTTACTAAATTCCAAATCGTTTAATAAAGTGACACTGTGGTGCATAGAAATGTCCCTTTACTACATGGTAATGTCACTGTCAAATTCGAGGTTAGCAGGTTAAGTTTTGCGTCAATCTCTGTCAAAACTGACAGAAAACCTAACCTGATAACCTCGAATTTGACAGAGACTTACAGTGCCACCAACATATTATTCATACGTTTGCATTTCCCCAGCCGCATTTTTTAATGGACATGTGGTATAATGCTTTTATATAAATGTTTGTTTATAAATACTAATACAAAATGCGAAAAAATAGTATACACACTTCGTAAGAAAAGTAGTTTTACTAAACTTATACAGCTTTTTAAGTTACTGGCTCACTTCGCTCGCTCGTACTCAATCAAGCTATATTCGTCTAGTAAATCTTTTCGAAAATTAAAAAAAGGGAAGTACGTAAGGATGGTTTTAGAGTAGGTATTGAAGGACCCCGCTTCAGCCCTCGCCTTAGTATTGCTTTTAGTCCCACAAAAAATACTTTTCAAGTGAAGATCAAACTTTAACACGAATTATAACTCACACCACACAGTTCATAGCTACTATACTGTATGTTATTGTTCATATGCCTGCATTTGTAGTGATTGTTGAAGCTATATTAGTGACGAAAACTATTAGTAAAAATGATCGTACTGATTTTCCACCTACTCTTGGTCCAGTGGCGTAGTGGTACACTCCCTCCCTCAGTAATTCAATACAAAATCATCGTGTTTTCGGTCGGGACTAAAGTTTTAATTCCGTTTCAAACTGCAATACCTAGCTGAATGTGCATGAATCATTTATAAGCAATTTTATCGTTCAATCAAAACGACTACTGTTTCTGTAGCTTTTGCAGCAGTTGAAAGATCCTTCATCAAACTCAAAATTAACAAAAAATATTTAGAAATGTCGTTACATAGATCGACTCCCGCATTTATTTCTAATTGCCATCGAGAATACAGCTGCATCATAGTGAGATCTGAAATACGTTATTAATAGATTCTAAACATAAAAACACTCATTGGAATACCATTGGTAGTCGTAATATAAACCATTTTTGTATATCTACTTTATTCTTATTTTATTTTTGTTTTGTTATATGTACATGACATCAACTATAAGTGTACGCCTTTGATTTTGCTTTTAAGAATGTTTGTGATGTTAAACAAGTCAAACAAGTTTGATACAAAAAAATTGTTTAATTGGGAGACAAAAACAATTTGCAACGGGGCTCTTGGCAACCTATCCACTGCCCCTGTTTATGACCATTTGTACATTTTTAGTTAAAATATTTATTTGCACTTTTGAATTTTTATACTTGCATTATTTAAAAAATACAAATGGTGCATATATAAATGTAATATTCGTTAAAAGTTACATTAATAAAACATAAACACAACAAAAACGTAAATATAACATAAGCCATTTAAGTACACACTAACTTTTAAAAGCTTTCAAATATATTTGACGTTAATAAACTATTTTGACAAGACAGTTCCCATCAATTGGAAAAATGTCTTTGAATTGTTGCGTACCAAGCTGCAAGTCAAATTAATTAAGCTTCATCAGTTGCTCCATATTGTAGTGATAGCTCCACGTTGTGCTAGTCCTTAATTATGCAACTGCTCAATGCTTGAGATGCATATCTTATTTAGTATTATCCCTACTATTTCTTTTCAAATCGATTATTTTCAATTTTACTTTTTAACTAAGTATTACAATTGAGACTCTCAGGGTAGTTCGCCAATCTAGTTATCTATTAGTTGAAATTCGAATTTTATTATAATTTTTGATTGCTGAATGACATTAACTGTCAGCTTGACTTCCAAACTTAATCAAACCAAGAATTGACAAATATTCTTTCTAATAACATATCCTTCAATCAATTCACTCAATTAAGTACTGTATTCTGTTTATTTCACTCCTTCTTTTATTGTCTGTTATTCAAAATGCTTTTATATGAATAATTAAAACAAACCTGAACACTCCTCAAGCTTTTATTGCAAGTATCCAAAACTACAGCTCCCAATGTCCACAGCACCCGATGTTAACAGCCCTTCAAACAATATCCAACCTGTCAAAAACCCTGGCTGTCCGCAGAAACTGGTCCTGTTCCCTTTATCAATGTTACTGTCACCCCAACAGATTCCTGGTAAGTTTCAGTATTATAGATGATCCCGAGCTAATATTTATTCCTCAGCTCGTACTCTGTATCCAGCAACACCTACAGAACTGTCCAAATCATGCAGTTACTTCAACAACTTCCTTCTAAATGATTGACTTGTCTTCCATGTAATCACCAACCTCACAACGAACACTAATTATATCTTGCATGTACATTTCCAAATCTATTTAAATATTGTAGTCTTCTTGTTATTTGTATCTAATTAACTGTATTCCACAATCTCTTCGCCGATTGTATGCTTATATTACTTCAAAATTACTTTTTCATATATTTGCACCACGTAGATTTGTTAAAATCCCTGTGATTTGTATATCACCAAATAGTTATACAAATAAAGGCATAATTTCAAATTTTTATTGCATCAAAAAGAAGTTTCTCAAAAATCTGTATACATTTTATGAGTTTCTTATTCTTACTGTCTAAACAAATTTTTATATCTCTGGTAGTTACAATTATTCCTGCCCTTTTAAAAAATATTAAATATCCTAATTATTACATGCTACAATTCCTTATTATTATAGCAAGCACATTTGTCAAATATAACCTTGGCTTTAACTTTATTAATATTGAACTCAACCATCAAAATTGAATACTAAAATTTTCAAATTACATTACCAATAATTGTCTCAATTTTAATTTTCATCATTCATTTTGAAATTAACACCCAATCTTATTTAAACCCCTCAAAATTTGATTGTATTAATCTTCCAAATTTATCATTTTTATATTTTTGTTTTAAAACTACCCTAAGTGTATCATAACAATATATTAGCGTGTTCAAACTTTTATGAAATGAAACAGTGGCCCAAAAATGGTAACAAGTTTTGAATTGAGAGGCTTGACGAATTGGAAAGATTAGTGTTGTTTGTAAACAGCACTTTAAAAAGTCGATAGAAAGCTTGATAAGATGAAGAAACTTGTTTCGACAGCAATACCATTACCTTAGAAGCAAGTCATTTTGAAGAAATTATTGTTTCACATGAAGTCAAAATTAGTAACGATTTACTTGCATTAGGATTATTTTTAAATCGAATATTATGGTGAAGTGGTCCACTACGATGTAAATAGCGATTTTAAAGATTTTTGTTCGACCGGTATGTATCACAATAACAGGGACAAAGCACTGACAGATTAGTCATAGAAAGTCACTAAAACTAGTAATTTTTACTTCCTTTTATAATAAAGGAAGTATTGGATTCACCCCAAAAATTCGAAATTGAGTTTTCAACAGACCTTCACGTTTTAGAGTCCTCTGATCCCAAATAAAATATTTTGTTTATCTGTGTCTGTGGCTGTGTGTCTGTCTGTCTGTGTGTCTGTCTGTGAACAGAATATCTCAAAAAGGAAAGAGGTATGGCGTTGAAACTTCATCTATAAGTTTTGTGTACTATGTAGATGCGACAGCAAGCTTTTGAAGAAAATCGCATAACCGGAAGTAGGTGTTTACTCTTGTGATTTTTCAGTTTTTTTTTCGAATTTTTCAAAAACGGCTCTAACCATTTTTTTCTAACTTTACATTTTTATTACATTTTTAATGTGTATAGATGTGAGATAGGTGATTTTCCAGTTGAATACTTCTAAAATGGGTTTTTTTGTGTTTTTTTTCTATTTTTTTTATTAACTCCTATTTTAAATAGAACATCCGGTATGTTATTACATTTTTGAATTCAGCTTAAAATTCTAGAGAAAATTTGTCTCTTGAACTAACACTCTAATTTGTACCGTTTTTGTAAAATATGTAATTTTTTAAAAGTTCTGACAAATGCTTAAAAATTTAAAATCACATTTTTGGCTAATTATAAGATCACTGTAAAAGAAAGTTGTGTGCGTGTATCACACCAGATTTTTTGTTAAAGGTTGACAAAGCTATGTGACCAGCTTGTAGTAGGCCATTCGAAATGGATCTTGATAGGCCAAGTGTCATGGCCTGGAACAATTTAGACCGCCATAGTTAAACACGTCTTTATTTCGTATGGAAATGCAAATGCCGAAATTCTAAGGAAACCATTAACAACAAACATTGTCACTAGGCTGCATTATGTTGATACATACACTTTTGGTTATTATTTTTGAGATGAGGTTGGGTTTCATGTCGACAAGTTGACATTTCATTATTTTAAATTATAGCTTTGGCGATTATAAACTTGAAATGTAATCTTATAATATGGTTTTAACTAGTTAGGTAGCTATTGCACGAAGGCCAATTTCAGTTTATAATAGCCAAAACTACAATTTAAAATAATTATGGTGTCAACCAGATATCATGAAACCTAACCTCATTGCAAAAATAATAACCAGAAGTACCAACACAATAGTTTCCCTAGATTGCATTTCCATATGAAAAAAATGAGTTGTGGTCACCACACGACTCTGTTTTACTGCTTGTAAAATGGAAATTTCCGATTTTTGAAAAACTACTAACAAAAAACTTTTTTGACAAAAGTTATAGATAATTACGTAATATATAACAGTTTTAAAGCTTTTTATTCCTATTCGTTTTGAAGAAAGTCTTTGTAAAAATTTAATTTTGTGATTTTTCCAGAAACTGTATTGTAAAATATACCTTGCCACCTATTGCTTAATCGAAAGTATACCGCGCCAGAGAATTTTTAGTAATACGTACCCAAATCTATTACAGCGTACTACTTAGTAGAGAAGACTTGCCTTTTTTACAATTTTGTAATGTAGTTTTGTAGAAAACATAAAGATAGATAACTAAAGTGAAACTAGAGTTTTTATTTTAGCGTAAATGTAAATACAAGTAACATAAATGAAGGTATAATAATTAGACAAAAAAATAATGCACATTCGCATTGGGTACATTTGCAGTAATATTTGTCGCTACGGAATGTTTTCTTTTTTTTTACACTTTTCTTGCTTTTAGCCAGCGGTTTGTTTTCTGCTTTGGAAGGCCTCAGGGGCGGACTGGCTAGGGATGCCGGGATGCTATCGCATCCCGGGCTCTTGGGCCGTCCGGGCCCGCAGGCTTTAAACTAAAATGCAACGCCACCAGCGCATTTACACAGCCACATTTTGGCCCCGGAACCCCCGCGCCGCAATTAATTTGTAATCCATATAATTTATTATGTAAATGTAATTAAAAATAGCTCTTTAGGGGTCGCAAAATCCCACAGCACCGGAAATATCTTATTGATGTAAATACTTCTTTGTGTGGGGGCCTCGATAGGCGAGTGCGGCGATCGCTTGCAGTCGAGGTCACAGGGGTTTTTCAGGAGTCTGTGGCCGATGGTTCGAATCCGGACCTCGGCAGTTGTCAGCTCCAGGAAGCCCCTTAGTATAGGTTAGGTTAAGGATAGTTTAAGGTAGTAGTAGTTCTAGTATGCACAATGGGCCCGGAAAAGTGGCCTAAGTGCTGTAGAACGTACAATCCACAATCCACTTCTTTGTGTATAGCTAAAAAAATTCAAACCCCACTCGATTAGTATATGAAATAGCACGCGTTGCGATTGACAACCAGAGAGCAGGTAACACGCCCTTGCGTTGGCAGTGAATCCCACTCTAAATTTTAATAAACAAAATGATGTTACTTACACAATGAGGATATATATATATATATATATATATATATAGTTTCATTCATATATATTTATATATTGTTTGTTTATGAAGTATTTTTGATGACTCTATTTCTGTTTTTATGCCCTAATCATCTTGAGACTGAAAGTCTAGACTTTCGAAACGTAGAAGATAAGAAAAATAAAAAAGTAGTTTGTTGTGTGGTGATTACCATAAACTTAAAAAATATTAATACCAATGGATCACGAAAGACTGCAACAAAATATAATTTATATATCAATATATGTACCTATTCAATAAGATGATTATTAAAAAGTTATGCAATGCATGATTCAATTAACATGTTCTGTAATGCAGGTAATGCAGCATACAATATGAATGATACATTTAATTTAAATAATATCGAGATCTCTAATGTATATCATGTGATGTAACAGTTGTATGTTTTAACTGGTGGGGTTGTAAGGGCAACCAGAGGGTTGTTTATATTTAGTAGTAACAAAATAACTCGAATTGATAATCTACGAGAAATAGTCACGTTAAGGGTTAAATTTCCATTAATTGTAAAGAATAATAATTGATGATTTGATATGTAGTAGCAATATAGTACGATCAAATTTGACTTTAAGTCACAAATATTATTCAAATATAAAATTCAAGATTGTCTGAGTCCATTTCAAGTGGTATATTACTACGAAGCCAGTAAAACTAGTGAAACTGAGTGTTGTGGTATGCTGTTGAACTGTTTATCCAAATAATAGAGGTTTCAAAGAGGTACAACGAGCTTTGATTTGGTCGGGAACAGCCCAAGAAGGTGTTTGCTGACTAGAATTTATCCAGTTAAGAGCTGAGATAGAGTATTCAGGTACAAGATAGACAATCGGAAGGTTAGTGCCCATCTCTTACGAAATATTAAGAAGTTATACAGCAAGTTTGGTGCGGCAAATCATTAAGATAGTTGTAATTATATTTAGAAATTAATTTAGAAGAATTATTTTTCTAAATTTAATAGTGATTCGAGTATTCGATGTTTTTCGACCATTATACTCGTATTTTGATATCTACGTTTTGGAATTAGGTTATTTTAGAATTTCCATTTAAATTAAGATTGGACATATTTAATATTCTATTAAATTGTTTTTGACAATTTGTATGTTATTTTGTAGTGTCAGATCAAACTTCAATGTGCTACTAACAAACTGAAAGTACGAATGTAATTTTTAATCAAAAAGTTATTAGATTTTCAAAGTAATTCAGTCAGAGAAAGTTGTTAGTTAAAGATTAACCCATTCAGTTGGGATTATGAGTCCCATTGCTTGTAAAACTGACTAGTCGACGCTTTAACAAACAATAATCAGATGATATAATTTTAAATGTCAAATTGATTTATGATATACGTCAATTACTATTTATTACATTAAGAAGTAAGATAAGTACATAAGTGAGCTATACCTGATACTGCTTCTTTGTGATAATTAGAAAAAGGGTATATTTAATTTGATATGTAATAGTGCTTCAAAGAGAGAGCATTACATTTTGACTTACAATTTGGGGTTTGATATTAATTGTAATAACACCGCGAGAAGGAGTTATATTACAGTTCAGTACATTGAGACTCGCCGCTGACCGCCACCTTGCCCCTTGCCAAATCCACTCACAAGCTCGCTGGTTGCGAGTGCCAATTTGGTACTTGCGAGTTACATTATTGGTCGTACGCCTTCCTCGAATATAATTTTCGCAAGATTTGAATTGCGCGCTCGGGTAGTGTTACTAGTAGGTGGTTGTTACTAGTTGGTGCCTAAAATAGCGTTTTAGGCCAAAAAAGTATCGCACCAGAGAAAAAAAAATTCGGCTCCGGCGATATTGTCTCCGCCGGCTGGGGCACTACCTTGTGCGGGCCCCCCAGGCACCCAGCATCCCGGGCCTATTAGTCCCAGTCCGCTCCTGGAAGGCCTTCCACTTTGAATCCTTTTACTACCACAAGAAAAATCCTTCCTTGGCTTTCTACGGACCCCAAACGTTGATTGCACCCGAATGAGTTTGCCTCTTTTGATGCCTAGTGTTTTTATGGTAAAAAATTGCGCCAATTGCATTGATTTATTGAGCTTGGACACTTCTCAGTCCCAGCGAAAAACTAAGCTCTCCTTATTAATTTTTAGTTTTAATTGTTAATTCGTTAATAACCACATACTGTCCCTCGAAACGTTCCATATTTAATATTTTTAATTTTCCATGGTAGCGAAATACCCACAAAGGAGCATGAATTAAAGAATTTTTGAGGCTTTCACGGCCATGTCATTAAGTAACAAACGACTTCCGGGATTGGACCGTGTCATGATTGAGATCGAAGAACTCAACGTTTCGCCCACTTTCGTAAGAGGCTTCATCAAGTGGAAAAAAGCAAAACAGCATGGTAACTCAACGTGTTAACCACGCCAGAGGCGAAACTCTTTGCAAGGGAAGGGACAGAAGAGCACGGTAACTCAACGTGTGAACCACGTCAGAGGCGAAACTCAACTGAATTTATAGGCAAGCGCCGTCGCGATTCAGCAAATGCCGTCGCGGTTCAGTGACGGAGGGCGGGGCTTAGGAATTAGCACTTTCCACATAGAAGGAAGGGGAAAGCCTTCGTCCCGATTGAGATTATTAGGGTGTTTGCAAATCTCAATGGCTTCGCGAATCTCTCTGCTAAAGAAGAATGGGGATTTGCAGATGATGGAAGTTTCATTAAAAAGGATCTTATGGCCAGTATCGCGTTGGTGTTCGGCGATGGTCAATGATGAAACGAGACCTGACTTGAGACAACGCTGGTGCTCAGAGATAAGCGTTTCACTGAACGACCTGTTTCACGCCATCGCCGAACACCAACGCGATACTGGCCATAAGATCCTTTTTCAGCAATTTCCATAAGCTTCACGAATTCTAATGTGAGACCTTTTACTGCTTCTTCATGAAGTTGTTTTTCGTCTAAATCTGAAATATTGAAAGATAAGTTGTTACAATATGGGGTTTCGTATCGAGGGAATCTACCAATTTCATTATAGGGTAAATCATCACAGTCAAGTAAATTGCTAGTGATACTGCCCACTGTAGTTTTCTCTAGGTTTTCCGAAACGCTTACATCGTTTATGTTATTTAAATTTTCACTTTCTAAAGTCATTTCTCTATAAAAGGTGTTGAATTTTGCCTGTTGCAATATATACAAAATTTCTCTTTGCGAAACCCAGTCATCTGGCACACGTTAACGGCGTACTGGTTGATGTGGTTAGCATTACGCCTTCGACGACTGCCTTACTGTCCCTACTTCCACAACTGTGGTTTCGGTATCCAATTTTTAAATCGCCTAGTTGGGCCACCCGCCAGTTGCCAGATGTGAGAATTGAACCCCGTACCGTGGCACCGCAGCCTGACGCCCTAACCGCTTGGCCACGCTGGCGACGTGCGACAAAGTTACTCGGGTATATTTTACATGACAACACTGTGGCCGGGTATAATTTACTTTAATGCCATTATGAGCGTGGTCTGACTGTGGTAAGGTATATTTTACAAAACCGCGGCCGGGCACCGGCCCTACTGCAGTGTAAAATATTTCCTTTTATCTACGTACAATAACATTTTTATATGAGACACATTAGAAAATTAGCTGCTATTGAAACATTTGATAGTTTCGAAGTGTGCTTCTTTTTTATTAATTTCATTATCTATATCAAAAATAAATACATATTACCGTAAATTCATTTTTGTTATTTGTAAATTTTTCAGTTAATATAATCTCCTTTCCTGATTTGAATAAAATGACATTTATTTTGATAATTACTATTGGAAATTTACAGGCGGCCGTTCTACTATACTCTATGGACTAAAATTGCACTTTATAGACGCCAAATAATACTATAATAAAGTGTTTATGGAACAATCGAACAGAAAGCTTCGTTATGTTAAAACACCCAAATAATAAAACACTGCTGGAGCCTGTGGTTTGAAAATATCACCATATAAAAAATTTAACAACTGCTAAATACGTATTTCGACAGCCACGCTGTCATCATCGGTAGCTACGAAAAACTTACACAGCGAAAAGGCAACGAAGTACTCGCGACCAAATCACAAATGGACGTGGGCGATGTGCGCGCATTTTACATCTATTTATACGGTCTGACCCAAAGGGCGTGACCTAGGGCCAATTTAACTTCAACAAATCATATAAGATGGAGGACAGTATTGGTTCGCCATCTTTGTTCAAAAGTTTATTATTTCGGTTCTTAAAAATGGCCAAGCTTTCAAAATAATTTAGTTGCTTTGTTCAAGTTAACGCATTTACAATTTTTAGGTCACCCTCTTTTATACTATGACCCGCTTCGTAAATATGTTGAGCAATACTCGATTTTTCAAATCGGTTGAATATAAAATGAGCTAAATGATCTTTAAACCTAGTACCAAAATTACGCCATGTTTGCCCAATATAT